>RJWM01012186.1:0-57331 GCA_004363535.1 Dasyprocta punctata | reverse complement strand
CTCGGGAGGCTGAGGTAGGTGGAGCGTTGTGAGTTCGAGGCCGGCTTGGGCTACAACGCGAGCGCAAGGCCGGCCTGAGCTACATAGTGCGACCCTGCCTCAAAAAACCAGGGCTGGGGAGTTTGGCTTAGCGGCTTAAGCGCCTGCCCTGGCAAGCGCAAGGCTGTGAGTTCAATCCTCAGTGCCGCAAAAAAAAAAAAAAAAATCACTCCTCATTCAGGACCATGCTTGTTTTGATTTGTTTCTCTAGAGGAGCCTCAATGGTCAACTTACTTCCAACATCTAGATAACTTTTTCTTCCATGTATATTATCATTTCCCAGCCACTTTCCCATAGCATAAATTTATTATCAATTGGCTAAGTCTGAATGGGTCTGCAGTCAGAAGTATGAGCCAAATCTATCATATCAAAAGTGCACCTGGACTCTTGTCTGGACCACCTCATCTCATGTTAAATGCCTTTTTAAGACCCCATGAGATGATTACCATCTCTTGACAGTCATTCTAGAACCTGAGTTTCAATGGAGAATAGCAATAGTCTTGATTTTTTGTTTGTTTGTTTCCTAGGAAATTTGGGCCTCATTGTGTCAAGGAATGTTACAAAGGACAATTTTTCAGACCATAAAGACATTGTAATACCCATCTCTTTAGAGAGCATCTACTCATTTTGTTTCAGTTCAGTGGGGTAATTGTTTAGAGAAGAATGTAGATCTGCTTCAAAGTGTCTTCCACATCCTCCTGACATAGACCCTTATGTGAGAATATTTCTTGCTAATTTTTCTTTTTTCTTTGTGGTGCTACTGAGGATCAAACCGAGAGACTGATGCAAGCTAGGTAAGCATGGCTTACCTAGGCTTTGAAACTAATTTTTTCTAATTACCTCCACCCAGCCACATCTAGTATTTGGCCACAGCCAAGTACCTCATAAAAATGGGAAATGTCTGATTACAAAACAAAAGCAAAAAGACAAAACAGACAGGCATCAATTACCCATCTTCTTGTTTTCCCCTCTCTGGGTCCACAGCAGTCTCCTCTTCCAGCTGGACTCTTCTCCCCTTTCAACTATAGTGCCTGATGATAGATGTTAACTCTGCTTTCTAGCCTATTATGCAGACAGTGGATGCTGCAGGAATGAGTCTCTAAGCTTTCTTTGAAGGTTGAATGGAAAATGCCAAACCACGTGGGCTATTCTACCACCGCAGCATCCACTCGGACTCTTAACCCCAACTCATCCACATTACTTTTCTTTTCATTTCCTCAGAAAACCAATCAGGACTGTCAGGGATATAATTACTGAGTATTTTTCTGGCAGGTCTAGATGACAGGACTGTTCCTCAAGGAAAGGGCAGAGTAACCTCAAAAGCAATCCAAGGCTCATCAGGGTTGCCAGTTCCTCCATGGCCCAGGGAGCAGAGCTTTTTTCTTCCTTGGTTTCAAGGGATGTGGCTGCATATTTGGGTTAGATGAGGTGTCTTGCAGGTGGAACAAACTCATCTGTGACTGTTCTTGTGGGAAGATCAAGCACTGAAAGATGAGCTCTGATGATCGTGTGTTATGTCCTCTCATAATGTACATGTTGAAATCTTAACCCTCAGTGTGGCTATAGCTAGAGACACGGAATTAAGAGGTGGTTAAGGTCAAATGAGGTCGCAACGGTGAGGCCTTCATACAATAAAACAAGAGGAAAGAAATCTCAGTTTCCCTATCATGGATAACACAGTGAGAAGGCAGCCATCTGCAACACAAGAAAAGAGACATCTCTAGGTCTGCTGTCACCTTGATTTTAGATGTTCAATCTCCAAAACTGTGGAAAATTTGTTGTTTAAAGCACCTAGTCTATGCTATTTTTTTCTCATGACCTGAGCTAACTAATGTATATTTTGGTACCAAACATGATCTGCTTTAAAAAAAAAAAAAGCATGTGAAAATGACTTTAGAACTGGTAATGGATAGAAAGTGGAAGATTTTGAGGTGAATGATAGCAATATAGATGTTAAGAGTGATTCTGGTTAGTTCTTAGAAAGAAGTGAGGAGTATTATTGAAAACTGGAAGAAAAATGATCTTTATAAAATGGCAAAGAACTTGATGAATGAATGTTCTAATATTTTGGGGAAGGTAGATTTTATGAGTAGTGAAATTGGATACAGTATTTAGCAGGGAAGATATCTAAACAAAATGTTTTAGGAGTGTTTTTCTCTCACCTGCTTATGGTAAAATTCAAAAGAAGAGAATGCGAGCTAAAGAAGCAATTGCTAACCCAAAAAGGACCAGAATTTGAAGATTTGAGAAATTCTCAGCCTATCCATATTACAGGAACTTAAGACGGTGTGTTCTGAATAGAACATTATTGTGTGATGGACACATACTGTATTTGATAAAGAGATTATAGGTGTGACTCGTGTACTTCCTCATTTTGGCAGAAGCCAAGGATAAAGATGTCACTATGGCAGCAAAGACACTGTCAGTTTGCTTAAAGGGGTCAGAAAAGACAGAACAAAATGAAGGAAGGTTGCAGCACTTCTGTTGAAGCTATTTGACTGTGAATAGGTACTGTTCCTCAAGGGAAGGGCAGAGTAACCCCAAAAGCAATCCAAGGCTCCTCAGGGTTGCCAGTTCCTCCATGGCCCAGGAAGCAGAGCTTTTTTCTTCCTTGGTTTCAAGGGATGTGGCTGCATATTTGGGTTAGATGAGGTGTCTCGCATGTGGAAATACCTCACAAGATTCTTAAAGAACAAAAGGGGCCTGACATGATTCTACCATTCCAGTTGACTCAGAGAGCAGAATATTAAACCAAAGATTTATTTGGGTTGTTTGTTTTTTCTTTTCTTTTGGTATGATTTTGTTTTTTGTTTTATATGTCTTTTGTTTTGTTTTGTTTTGTTTTATTTTGTTCTGTGAGACAGTTTCACTGTGAAGCCCAGGCTGGCCTCAAACTCACAGTGATACTCCTGCCTCAGCCTCTGGAGTGCTAGCACTACAAACATGTACCCCCCCACTGCTGGATTGGTTTGATTTTTTTCTTGACGGTCTCACTGTGTAGTTCAGGCTGGCCTTGAACTTACTATGTAGCTCAGGCTGCTCTCTGATTTGTAGGAATCCTGCTTCACTCTCCCAAATGCTGGGATTACATGGGTGTGCCACCACACCCAGTCGTTTTTTAAAATTTGGTTACTGTTTTTTGGTGGGCCAGGGTTCAAAGAAAGTTATTCTTGGGATTTAAAATCTGATGGAATTTGTCTTGCTAGGTTTTAGACTTGCTTAAAACAAATCTCTTCTTTCTTTCATATGTGTATGTATGTATATGCCATATATGTATTTTTGTTTTGTTTTGTATGCGGTGTGGATACTAGTCTGCACTCCAATTACATTTTGGAATCACATAACTTGAGTGGCTTCATGAGTTAGGAGCTGGAAGAGAATTTACCTAAGGCTAAATCATACCTAGAGTCCTTTGTAGATGTAATTTACACACTAGTTAGGTAGACTTTGGATTTAGACTTAACATTTTGATTCTACAATGAGATAAGCCTTTTGAGGCTTTTGAGATAAATTAATGTGTTTTACATGCAATGGTGATATGTTATGAAAAAAACTGTAGGATTCCCAAAGTCATAGATTGGAGCCCTAAACCCCCATTATGGCTATATCTGGAGATAGTGTGTTTAGGGGCAATTAAGGTTAAATAAGTTCATAAAGCTGAGAACTTATGTCAAACCTATGTCAGTATAATAGTGGTTTTGTAAGAAAAGGAAAAAAGAAAAGCATTTCTTTTTCTCTCCATTATGTGAGGTTAGTATGAGGATAGCTAAGAACATTTCACAGAGAGCCCTGAGAAATAAATTTCTATTGTTCAAATAATCGGTCTGTGCTATGTTGTTGTTGTTGTTGTTTTGCGGCACCGGAGATTGAACTCACAACCTTGCACCTGCCAGGGCAGGCGCTTAAGGCACTGAGCTAAACTCCGGGCCCTGGTTTTTTGAGGCAGGGTCGCACTATGCAGCTCAGGCCGGCCATGTGCTCGCATTGTAGCCCAAGCCGCCCTAGAACTCGCAATGCTCTGCCTACCTCAGCCTCCCGAGTGCTGGGATTAAAGGCATGCGCCACCATGCCCGGCAGTCTGTGCTATGTTATTATGGCAGTCCAGACAGATGGATATAGGACCCTGGCTCCTTTGACCCATTCACTCCAGGCTCCTCCCCTGAATTTGTGACCTCTGGTCAAGAACATGACCTCACTTTACTCATCTGTAAAATGAGGATCATAATATTACCTATCACCTAGATTTATTTTGCACATTAAGTAACTTGATATGTATGAAGTGCTTTATGATAAGCACAAAATAAATTGGCTACTATAATTATTAACCCCAAACATACTTAATAACTGACTTTAAACATTGTCAAGTTGGCTTTTTATCTGAACTCACAACCATTTTTTTTTTCCAGAAAATTCTCCATGCAAAGTTGAACACAATTTCCCCTTATATTTTAAGGTGTGTGTGTGGGGGGCTAATTTGTTTTCTTTTTTCCTTTATTTTAAAACAAAAAAGAACAAAAATGATGATACAGAATTCAAAACAACATAGTAGGCTATTAACGATGTTTAATATATTGCATATTGTTATCTTCAAAGTAGTTGCTCAGATTACAAGATAGAGGCATGAAAAAATGATCAAACAATGAACGCACAAGCTGTTCTTTTTGATGAACTAACATATACAACATATGTTAGTTTTGATGAACTAACATATATAACATGTGTATATATATGAAATATTTTCCCTTCTATCTTTTCTCCTTTCTGTCATTCCAGTTGTTTTTTCCTTTTGAGAAGTTTCTTCATCTTTTGCTTTCACAATATCTATTGTACATTTTGGATACTATTTACTCTTTCAGTTTTTTACACTAGGAAGACAATATCATGTTTACACATGAGAGTCTGATTTCTTTCACTTGTGAGCATGGTTTCTCAAGTTGCATCCATTTACCCATAAAACCTTGAGTTTATCCTTCTTTATAGCTGAGTAGTACTTCACTGTATTAAAATACCACATCTTTTTTATTCATTCCATGGTTGATGGGCACTTGAGTTGTTTCCAAGATTAGACTATTACAAATTGCTGTAAATATGGGTGTGCATATATCACTGTGGTACGATATTTTCAGTTCTTCTGGGAAAATACCCATAAGTGGAATAGCTGGGACCTTAAAACCTAGTTTTTTGAAGAATCTCCACACTGATTTCCACAGTGATCATACCAGTCTACGCTCCCACCAACTGTGGAGAAGTGTTCCTTTTTCCCCATAGCCCCTCCAGCATTTGTTATTGGTTGATTTGTTGATGATAGCCATTCTTTCTGGAGTGAGATGGAATCTCAGTGTTGTTTTAATTTGCATTTCTCAAATGATCAGTGATGTTGAACATTTTTTTATATGTTTATTTGCCATTTGTATTTCTTCATTTGAGAAGAGCATATTCATCTCATATGGTGGGATGAGGCTGACTTGAAATCAGACTTTAAGAAATCTTAGGAATGGTTTCACATACCTCTAATCCTAGCACTTTGGGAGACTGAGGCAAAAGCATCCCAAGTTTGATCCCAGATTGGACAACTTAACAAGACCCTCTCTCAAAATAAAAATAAATTGGTAAAAATGTAAAAGTGATAGGAACATAGATGAGTGCAAAGACCCTGGGTTCAATCCCTACTAATGCAATTTTTTTTTCTTTATGGCACCTAACTTCTTGTAGCTTCAGAAGGAATGGAATTTATTGTTTTTCTTTGTACCCCACAGAGGCCTTTAATGAAACACTCAGTGAACATTGGTTGAGGGCTGAAAGGCAGGAAGGTGGAATGGAAGAAAGGAGAAAGAAGAAATACAGACAACTTTGTATATTAAGAAAAATGCTCCAAGAATTCAGAATCCATGAATTTAGTTTGACATTAAAGCAGATGTACATCATCATGTAGAACATACAGAGTGAGGGAACAAAATGGCAAGAGCACAAGCTAAAGAAAAACTACCACATTTACTCTTCCATTAATTCAGCCTTAAATCATTTGAATCACTGTATCAGTGACTTAATGCTACAGAAAATGGTTAGACGGGAAATCATCTCACTTTCCTCTTGATTAGCATTATAGTTATTATATTGTCTTTTTAGATAAAATGTAATCATTATAAAAAGTTGCTCACTGTGTTCATATTAAAAGTAAAAATATTATGTCATAACAAAACACTTGTTCTAAGCCTTTCAAAATGTCACAATTTTAGAGCATATTACAGCGAATCTGTATTAAGGGCCTCAGTTTTATTTTCAAAAACTAACAACAACAATAATAATAATAGCTACTTATATACAGTTTTATGTTACACTTCAGTTTACATTCCATTCAGATTTCAAAAGTATGTAAGTGTATGTGGATAATCTCCAGCTGGCAGCCCTGTTTTCTTTTCTAATAACGGTAGCATTTATTTATATTGTATAGCATAAAAATGTGTTGCTGTGTCATTTACACTCTAACATTTTATTCACAGAGATTGAGAATTTGCCACATGAAGAAGGTCCTGACGTTAATGAATCACTTCTTTCAGCCACAGAGCAGCCAAATCTGGAGAAAGAGGAATGGGGCTTGGAGAATAATTTGTCAGAGTCATCGTTTGCAGATTCTTCTGTAGTTTCAGGTATTTAAAGCATGTAAATACTTTACTCACACGTCCAGAATTGTTATTCTAGAAAAATCAGTTGGAGTATGAATGACATCAGTATCTATTAAACATGGAGGTGGGGGGGGGATTTGGGCACTGAACTTTGTGAGCGTTTTTATTAAAATAGTATTTTTAGGAGATTAAATTAAAATAATTCCTCTTTGGCTTAACCATTTTAAATGAATATAACATTAATGTACTATAAATACAAACACATTTGTTCCTAATTTTACTAAGAAATCAGTGGTCATTCTAATGTGATTACTACTATAAGCATATGCTATATTTTATGGCTCCCAAAACAAATACATTAATTAGTTTAATTCACTGAAACCTCCTCAAAATAATTAGGACACTTACATTTCCCTAGCTTTACAGACAGAGATCTCAGAGATGTCTAGCTGTTTTAAAAAGGAAGGTGAACAGACATTAAAGTAGGATTGGTTTGAATATCAGTAAGTAATTGGTAGGAAGAAAGACCAAATACCACCATCTCTACCTTTTTGATACTGAAACAACCCTGGAAAAAGAAATCATTTTTCCTTTAATATACTCGTGATGAGAGAATCCTCTTTTCTTTCCTTCCAAATGCCCACATCGTATTTTCACAAGAAATAATTAAAGTCTGTGGTATGCTAACAAATGTGACAAGTAGGTTTCTGGAGCAAAGAAAAAAGCCCCGATGTCTAATATCATTTGCCAATGTCTGTGGTATAAATATTTCAGTCTTCTCGGCCTAAGGTCGCTAGTCACCAGGCTGGGGAGAGAGGCGCAGTAATACTATACTGCTGCATAGCATTTGCACTGTATATATACATGGAAACAACATCAAGATCATACATAATAGTGAAATCTAGTAAAATGATTAGAAAGTGATAACGTTTTCTCCCACTTAAAATTCAATTTATCTGATTGCAAATTTACATAAAGGCTGTGCTTAAGAATTGACTTACAACAATCTTGAAATTTTAACAACTGGCTTTTGTGAGGTGGTATAAATTGATTCTCATATGCCACTGCAAAGTCTATTATTTCTTCTTACAAAGTAATATAGCTGTGTTGCAGAAAACTTGGGGTGCACAGCAACACACAAAAAAATCGCTCATATTCCCACAGTATAGCTATTATACTAATGTATATCTTCTCAGTCTTTTCACATGGCTAGGTATCTATGTATAATGCATGTTTCCTCTGCTCAGTAGGTGTTCCTCTACAGGATGACTTTCAATGACTCAATGATAGTCCAACATTTGGATGCAGAACAATTAATTAATCAATTGCTGAACATTTAGTATCTTTCCAAATTACATCATGAAAATGTATTGGTATCCTGCACTAGTGCTGCAGCTTTCTTTCTTTCTTTCTTTCTTTTTTTAGTCACTGATTATACTGTCTCACCTATGGAATTTGAAATTTCTGGTTCAAATGACTTATAATATTTCAGCACATTTGATAAAGTCAAATTTCGCTGTCCCAATTTACATATTCTACCACAATATAGGAGAGTGAATTTTCTTCTACAAAAGTTGGTAGTGTCAATCGTTTTCAACCTTTTGCCAATTTGGTTGATATTAAAATGATGTTTTCTTATTTGAATTTCTACTAAAATATTTTTGTAAGTTCCTGTTCCTTGCGTTGTTGTTGATTGTGTATTCATTTTTCCTATCAGGATATTTATGTTCTACTTGCTGATTTGTATAAACTATTGAAATATATCAGGCATCATTCTTTTGTATAAATTGTGTGAATAATTTTTAGGGTTTGCTTGCTTTTTAGGCTTATAGTATATTGCTTTCTGTTATGCAGTATGTTGGGTTTGTTTTTTAATGCAATGCTTCTAAACCATATGGAGGAGAGGTTTATTGAAATTCAGATGCTAATTCAATAATTGTGGAGTAGGGTCTGACATTCTACCTTTTTCACGAGCTTTCAGATGCTGCTGCTGCTATTGGTTATGGATCATACTCTAAAAGCTAATTTCATGTATAAAATAACAAAACGTTAAAACCTGAATTCCAGTGGAGTTTTTTTTCTTTTTCTTTTTTTTTTCTTTCTCATTTAAACACCTTGAGATACCAGTATTCTATTGGGACGCCAAAATCCACAATCTGAAGGTGGAGTTTTTATGTTTTAATAAACTGTCTTGATAAGTTCCCTGACATCTCTGAAAGAAGTTTTATAAATCCACACTAAAAAGGATTGGAAACCAAATTGAAGCTAAAAGATAACCATGCATCTTAAATGAGGCATTTTCATTAAAATTTACCAAGTGAAATTTATCAGCTTGCAGTTTATCTAGTCTGAGTTTCAAACTGAACAAAATTAAAGGCAAAGATTTTAAAGACCTTTTTGCTTTTTCACTTTTTATTAAAAGGCTTCATTTTGCTTCAATTTTAACTGCATCTTGTGAGAAAATTTATATTTTAATAATGACCTTAAGTGTCAGAAAAATTTTGGAAGAGTTTATTTGTTTCCACTGTGGGACTGCCACCTGGAAAGAAGTCATCTTTAGCTCTACTCATAGTAAATGCTATGAAAAAAACACAGAATATTAAAACATGGAATACGCTGAAAAAATCCAAGCGTTCAGTTAGCTAGTGGAAAATGGGTCTCATTCAGCTCACAGTCATCTTGTAGTATGTAGCAGCCTTATGATGTCTGGGCTTCTCTTAAATATTTGTAAGCAGGTTAGTCCAATCCATGCAGTCCCTTTCCAGGGCAGTAACAAGGGTAACTTATTTATAAATATGTGTTGCCTTTGTTCCAAAGCTTTGCTGTAGTCACTGCTGCTGATAAATGCTATGGATCATTTCAAGTTATCTGTTGGTTTTCTTCATCTTAAGTACTAAGAATTACTGATGTAAATAATATAAAATATCATTAGCCCAGAGAAGTTACTGACGTCCTTTTGACTGAATTTTTGTAGCAAAATTTAATATAGAAGAAATTTGCCTACAAAGGCATTCTCAGAATTAACAGTCAAAATAAATGTGAAAATATTCCATGGTTCCTAATTTGTATTTGTATAATTTGTTATATATTTTCTTGATATTAACAATGTATCTTTATTTTGAACTCCAACATATTGGGTTAATATTTCAATGGTTGCCAAAATAGCAGTGAAAGAAATTTAAGCTACATACGTTCTTTAAATATGAATTTTTCGTGTGCAGGAAGAAAAAAGTAACTATTACTAAAATTAACACATATCATTATTATTTCTGAAACAGTTTGTGATTCTTTTCAGTGCATAGTTTTTGCAGTGTATAGTTGTATTAGTGCATCCAAATATTGTTAATCATTTATATCTTTAATTCAAAGAGTCCTCATATATTGTTTTTTTAGCACATCTTACTCTTCAATACATCTGACTACTACTATTAGTAATAATGGTTTGCCCTGGAATCAATTTTAATCACATCTGTCTTTCACCTGCAGGTTAATGTATCAAAATTCTCTCAGATAATTTTGGAGACGTTTTACTCTGTCTCTACACTCGGAGCAGGCAGTTCTCCTCTTTTCTTCTCACTATTGACAATCCGCTGCTTCACATTAAAAGATGGATAATAATTAAGAGGTAGCAAAAAATAATTTTTTAATTACCCTCTCCCAAGTTAACACAGTAATTTCTAAATAACATTTCTCACACCGTTAATATGATTTTAATGCTATGTAATAGTTCCACTTTTGGAAGTGACTGATCATATAAAAAAAGTATATTGCAAAACTTTGGTATTTCTTCAGACCATATTTCTCTAGAAAACACCAGAGACACAAAATACACATTTGTTTTCTTCTGTTAAAATACATTAATTAAAGCAAGCAAGCAGTCTAATTTTATAAATTTACAGCAAAGCTGTTCAATCAGTTTTAACTACCTGCTATTGTTGTTTTATCAAAACAAGTAAGTGGTTATTTTAAATGACCCTTATTATACTTTCCTAGGAATTAATGCCCCCATGATAAAATAAAATAAAATAAAATAAAATAAAATAAAATAAAATAAAATAAAATGAAAAAATGATATTTAGAAATAAGTAAAATTTGAATAAACTTAGTTTTATGCAAAGTTGAACAGAAAATCCAGAAACTTTTTTTGTCACTGTTAGATCTTCCTATTGTGGATTTAGAAGTGTAAATACCCCATATTGACCAGAAGAGGGCGACGTTACACTTATAAAGAGATCAAAATTTCACTGCTGCAGTGTGGAAAATTATCATATAACTGCAGAATGTGCCATGTGTGAGTACATAGTGCGCATGACTATGAATGCATGTGTATATTTTGATTTATATATTCGTTCACGTGAAGATTTTAAAATTCCACCCCAGCTAATGAGCTCACCAACCTGCTTGTTTTCAGACTTTAATACCTTCTTTTTCATATTCCCCCATATGTTCATCTCCTTAGGTTTATCCGGTGACATTATGCTTTGGAATATATTGTGGATATATTTTGCATAGATCATGTTCTGTAGGAGGGGTTTAAAAATTGACCTTTATAAAACAGCCTTCTTCTCCCTAGCCCAATCTGTTGTAGCACTTTTTTTGTTGTTGTTGTTTTGTTTTGCCTTTTTATAGACCAAAGTCCAATCTTAGATTTGGTCTATACTAATTTCTGTAAAAGTGCCACACAATTTATCCTTGCACTTAAGGACCAGAATAATGTGATACAGCAGAAACCTGTAAAAATCTGAAGATTTTTCAGGATCTCTAGAAATAAAATATCATAGCATTTGAGACCTAAATGAGAGATAATGCTGTCATATATAGTATATGGTAATACTGTCTTAGAATCACTCATATTGATTCTTCTTTATTTCTATATTTTTAAAAATTTAGTTATTAATTTTTGAGAACTAAAAATACTACTGAGGCAATTCAGAGGCAGATAGTAATTTGAACTTGGAGAGATGCTAATGATGCTGCTGGTACTGGTGCTTGTTACAGGATTACATAGGTTTGTGTTTTACTTGAAATCTACTGTAAGCTAACTGGGTCACTTATATAACTTACACTTACGTAATAGCTCTAAAAGGGTTACCATTCAGATCTCAGGTATAAACGTATAAATATTTTATCAGAAAAAAATCTTCCTAGTATGTAGTTAATAGTGGCTGGATTTATTATCATATCACCAACTATGGCTACAGACTTAAAGCAAAGTTTTATCACAAGTGATGACTTTAATTTTAACTTGATTATTGAACCTTACCTTCTCAATTTTAGGATGTGAACCCAGAGTAGTAGGAAGACAGAAGTGAGTTGTTCAGGCCTCAGAACAGAGAAACACAAGATCTGTGTATTAAAGCGTGTTGAGAGGAAATTCCACAAGAAAAAAGACTCATATGGTGTCTTAGTTACTTTTCTCATTGCTGAGACAAACTACCCAACACCCAAAGTTAAAGGAGGAAAGATTTGTTTAGCTCAGAGTTGAGAGAGGTTTCAGTCCATAATCAGCTGGCTCCAAGGCAGGGTGCCGTGACAGACAGACATTGCAAAGAGAAATAGTTTATGGTGAGCAGAAAGTAGCAAAGCAAGCAAGGGACAGTCACAGCTTTTTCTAACACTTTTATATTATCTAGGCTATTTAAGGGCAGGTAGCATTCACACCCTTAATCCTAGTGTCCTTGGGCCTAGCATTGTGTTTTACATCAATCCCACACACTTGAGATCTAGCCACCTCTGAAAAAATCCCACCTATGACTGCATGAAGCTTTGGGAGGACCTTTAAACACAAGCCATAACATTTTGCACCTGGTGCCCCAAAGACTCATGTACATTCTTTTATGCTAAAGTCATTTAGTTCATCTCTAAGACTTTTCTAAAATTCTAAAATTTTCAGCATGGCTGAATAGTCCAAGTCCAGAGTCTCCTCTGAGAGTTAAGATAAACTCGTAACCTTGAGCTCCTGTACAAATGAAAAGAAAATTAAACACTTCCAACATTCAATGGCACAAAATAAACTTTATCATTCCAAAAGGTAAAAATAGGAGGATACAAAAGAATGGGAAAAAACCAATTGCAAAATCCAGCAGGGCAAACATTAAGTGCAACTTGTGAGATAATCTGTGGCAAGATGTGAACTCCAAAGGGTTTAGGTGGCCCAGCCCCTATTTTTAGTAGTGGTAGCTCCCATGGCTTCTCTCTTGGACCAGCTGTGTTCTCTCCTTGAAGGTTTCCTCAGACAATCCATGTTCTTGGCTTCTCCAAACTTCTTGGGTCTTCCCTGCTTTGGCTTCATACTAACAGTTTCACACACTGCCCTCTCAAGGGTACACTGCCTGGCCTCCCAGGCTTTCTTTAGAAATCTGAATGGAACCCCACAACTCTCGCATGCTATGTGTGCCTAAAGCTAGCACCATTGAATAATGCCATGTTCTGCTACTGCTACCTTCTTTTGGCTGTACGGATTGAGTGCCTATGAAGCAAACCCAAAGGAACAATTTCCCTAGGCCACCATCGTTCTGGAACATGGTGCTCTGGGGTTCTCTTCTCAAAGCAAAATCTTCCATCTTTGTAACTTATAGGCTACAAAGCCTGGAGCTCTGCTACTTCTTGTGGTGTCTTCAGGCCATCTTTTGTGTTGTCTTTTTCTGAAATACATGGCTTTTTCTTGTTAGTCTTTTCAGCGACCAGTTTCTCCTCTGTCCCATCTTTACAGGCTGCAACTTTACTGGAGCTTCTTTCTCATCAAACTCAAAACGTTTTAAATCATTTTTCTGGACTCTTTGCCTTTGACTCTCAACATAAATTTGGCTAAAAACCCCCAACAGTAGCCATGCCACTGCCTCAACATTAGACTGCCTTGAAATTTCTTCTGCAAGAAGATTAATTAGTCGACTGCCCTTAATCTCAGTCTCAGGTAAAGTCTCTAGACACAAGCAAAATGCAAACAAACTTTCTACCAAGCCATAACACACTCATCTGGAGTCCAACAACCAGTATAGTCTTTCCCAGCAGAAACTTTCTTAGCCTTTCTTAGTCTTTACCAGCAAGATATCTATCAGCCATCTGGACTTTGAGCTCTGACCAGAATATCCCAACAAGTACAGCCTGAGGTGTTCCAGCTGTACTTTTTCAGCCAGAATTTCCAAATCTTTCCAAACTCTTCCTACAAGACAGTCCCAAAGGCTCTTGAACCACATGCTCAGAAAGAGTCACAACAACAACTTCACTTCTCTGGTACCACCATCCCTTGGAGTCAGTTGATTACGGATTGAAACCTCTCTGAACTGAGAGCTAAATAAACCTTTTCTCCTTTAACTTTTCTTTTCTTTTTTTTCCTTTTCTTTTCTTTCTTTCTTTCTGTCTTTCTTTCTTTCTTTCTTTCTTTCTTTCTTTCTTTCTTTCTTTCTTTCTTTTTTTTCTTTTAACCAAGAATCAAACTCAGGACCTTGTGCTTGCCAGGCAGGCACCATGCCACTGAGCTACATCCCCAGCCTCCTCCTTTAGCTTTGTGTGTTAAGTATTTTATCTCAGCAACCTGAAAAGTAAGTAAGATAGGTTTCATTCCATAATCAGCTGGCTTCAAGGGATGGTGGTGTGACAGACAAGCAACACAGAGGAGAAACAGTTCTTGCAAGGCAGAAAGTAGCAAAACAAGCAAGGAACAATCACAGCTCTTTCTATCCCTTATATTTTATACAGGTTATTTAGATCAGGTAGCACTCACATCCTTATCCTTAGTGCCCTCGAGGATAATCTTGTGCCATGAATCAATCCCAGGGTCACATACTCTAGATCCAGCCACCTTTGAAGAAGCCCTACGTATGACTGCATGAGGCTTAGACACAAGCCTTAACGTGTGGGAGACATTAACAGAGAAGGAATATAGAACATTTTGTCTGAGCCTTCAAGGTTCTATGCTGGATTTGTGGATGGAATTGGCAGGCAACATTTCAGGTTGCTTGAACAACAGGAGCCATAGTATAAAAGCTCAAAATGTGTTAAGGAAGACATATCATATGAGAGGAGGAGGACAGTTTGATGAGAAGGGAGGAGAGTGGCGGGAGATAAGACCCATAAGATCTGTGGGAGTTCATGGGTTTCTCTAAGTTTTATAGTTACTTTTCCTTAGGGGGAAAAAAACCTAACAAAATTAATGTTTCGTTGTTTGATAATTGTGAAATAGCAATGCAGTGCACATGTGATCAGTGCTAATGATAGATGTGGGAAAGGAATGAGGCACCTCCATGTACTACCATCACGCTGATACCTTAATATTGGCTGTTGCAGAGAGATTTTAACCCTGGAAGTTGATAAACATTTTATAATCCTGCCTTTTTCCCGTACAAAGAGCTGATTATTGAACATTACCTGGATGCCCTTAAACACCTCTCCTTTCACTTGCTTCCTGTATGCTTAAGTCTGCTTAACTCCCACAGCCTTTCTGGATGAGTGCCTACAAATTAAAGAGGTTTCCAAGTCATCTTTATCTATCTTACCATTCTCAAACCTTGTCATTTACGAGACTTACTTCCTATGTGGTCATCTAGATTAGTGGTCACTCAAAAACTTTCTGCCTCCATTACTGATGGGCAGTGAATGAATGAGTCATTCTGGTGGGTGTGCTTAATCTCAAAATTGTATATTTTAATAACTCTCTTTCTGTATTAGGGTTGAAGTCGAAAGGCTCACAAGGATAGATGGTAACATTTAAGCCAATATCATTATGCACAATTCAAATTTAATTCTGGTTGAAACATTTCAGCAGTAGAAATTCTATAAACAGGAGCAGAGGAGCTCCGTGGATAGCCATGTGGGCCTGTGGCTCTAAGAGAGATTTTTCTCTTTGGGGAACTCATTTCCTAGAAGCTTGGATCCAGGAGAGAATATGCAAGGTGGGTGGAGGTGGCTTCTCTCCATTCTGCAGGAACACATGTTCCCTGGCATAGAGAGCAAAATCTGACAGACCAAAATGTGAGCGTGCGTGTGCATGTGCGTGCGTGTGTGTGTGTGTGTGTGTGGCTCCGTATATATAGAACTGAAAAGAAAACGAATCTATTTCCTTTGAGAAAAGATTAAATTATTTTAATAGTAAAGGAAATCAGTATTAGAAGTAGTATGAAAGTGAGCACATGAAGCCTTTGCAGTGTCTGTGTGTGGCCACGTGTAGATGTGTGTTCCAAGCAGAGAAGGTTATGGAAGGGTAGAGTTGTGACACTGCTAAAATGTGTGGCGAGGTCTGAACCAGAATGAACATGCAATTAGCATGAAAAGTAAAATTAGATGACTTGAAGAGCTTATAAGCACTAACTCTTAGGAGAGCAAAGCCTCTGGAGGTTTTCTTTCTCAGAGTGCAGAGTCCTTTTACCTTCTCATTGTTTCTGGCTGGAATGCGAAACTGCTTTGTGGAAAAGACTGCCTGTGATCCACTGAGGCAAGAGGCAAGAATGAAGGCGAGTCTGTGGCGTGGGAAATGCAACCAAGCTAAAAATAGGAGTGATATTATCTGAATAGAAAGGTAAAGGCCGATTTAGATTTTACCCAGCAAAGTTTAGCTCGAAACACAATGTCATTTGTTCCTTACGTGTTAAATCAACATTTTCCACCAGAGGGCAGACTTTACATTTAAATAGACCTAAAAAGGGCCTTCAAGAGGTTTTTTTCTTGAATTTTTTTAAACTTCAATATTTTTGGTTTCGAAATGATTTAAAGATATTTTAAAGTATTAAAGGTCTGTGGTATGATAAATATGAAGTATCTTGGATTCTAGTTATTATTTCTGCCATATTAGCAAAATATTCAAGAAGCGATTCCAAACAGGCAGTTCTTTTCCATGACCCATGGATTGGTTTTAAACATATACTGTCATCATAAGCAAAACTGTTCTTTTTTGTATTGTTTACAAAGTCATTAGAGAAAATTCTATCTCTTAACTGAACTAGTGTAATTTTCTTTCACCCTAGTAGAAATTGACGTGAATAACTACTTTTCTTTAAATGAAATTACTGTTAGTGTATTCATGGATAGCTTAGATATTTACTGTAAAGAAAATGACACCTAGGTAAAAGCTAACTAAATCTATGATACTCTCTTAACTTCTATATTCAACTCTGTTAAACCACAACTTTAGGAGAATTTGAGACTTATTTCTCTGTAATGTTCTTTTCCTTGATTGAACAGGATCGTTCTCATAATAAATAGAAGTAAAAACTGCTATTTATATTTTTTGAAAAAGGTTAAATTACTTAATAGTAATCGCTGAGTTGTGGTAGTCATTCCCAACCCCGTTATTTTTTATGCCAGCACCCTGCCTCCAATTGACCCTATTTTATATGTTCTAATTTGAAATCATATACACAGGATTTACTTTATTAGAACCTAAGTACAGACTGATATACCTTGAAAAGTATAAAGGACAAGATAAGCCTAAATAAATCAAATTCACATTTTTGGTACATAAACTCATATGTTGGTTTATGTTTTTGTCATCACAAAAATACTTGGCTGGTCTTACTTCTTGAAGTGTGTGTGTGTGTGTGTGTGTGTGTGCGCGTGATAAATTCTTCATGTTAATGCAGGAGTAAAATCTTTGAAGAAGGCATTTTCAGCATAATGAGAGATACATATATTTTCTTTCATTATTAAATTTATTTCCTTTACTACCTAATATTTCTAAGAAAGGAAAAAATCAAAATGCATAAGATTTTGCTGCCTAGGAAACTAAATTATTTTTGTATGGAGAAGCTAGAGATTTATACACTCTTAAAATGACAAGGAAATAGAGCTGTATGTGTTCACTTTTATTTTTATAATAATCTCTAGCAGAAATATTGCAATTAATTTTGTACAATGAGGACATAAGTGTTCCTTTTTTACTTGTGCCCAAAATGAGCATGAACACTGAAATGTAAAGTTAGTGACAGTCTATTATTGATTCAGAAATCTTAGAAAAGCATAATCATCTTGCTAACTTGTATTTTTCTTAAAAAGATAAAATTTGTTTTAATTTTGGTGAAAAATTTGACATTACAATGAAAATCTCTTGTTTTTTTTTTTAAGGCAACTTTCATTTCATTTAACACTATAGGTACAGAATTCTCTGCTTGTTTACAAAGCTTCACGCAACGCTTCAGCCTTGCTTAACACTGAGTAAAAATCCTCTGGAACACTGGTCAAGGATTCAGAAAATGGGAAGTCTGCTCGATGGCTGTGTGATGTGGATAAATCTTCTAACCTCTCTGAGTCTTGATTTCAGTCTCTAAGATTGAGCTGATAATGAGTGCTTCACAGAGGATGTTTTAAAACACAATTTACATACATCTGTGAAAACTGTGAGCTGTGACACATTGCAGATTTGATTGTGAGATCAAAATAATCCAGATAATGAATTTAACAATACCCTATTTTGAGCAGCAACTTTCTTATTAATAAATTACTTGTACATACCACATCAGTGGTTCCCTTGTGAAATGCATGCTATAAAAAAACTTGAGGAAAATCTTTACGTGACCAAAGAGTAGATTTAAGATTTTGGTTTAACTGCTAGTGATTAGAAAATAAAGTGAAAATCAAATATAATTTCCACTTCTAGTATATTTCATGGAGAATTTAATGATACTAATGTTGCTTCATATTTGGTTCTTTCTTCTTTTTACTAATGATGATATTAGTTCTTCAATTCTCAATCCTTCATTGAAACAGCAAATGAAAACACATCAAAATTTACTTTTTTGCCTCAAAAATCTTGGCCTATATTTCCAGATCTGGAATTATCCTTGCAGTGACATTTTCCTCATCTCATTTTACACCTTGCCTTTTCCTTACAAATCATATTCTCTTTTCATCAGTACATCTGCCCAAAACACTCTTCGACTTGACAGTTCTATCCCACACTCGCCTCTGAGCTTCTAACAAGACATACCTCTGGGAATTGCGAAGTGCCATATTTAAAATCTCTCAGTGAGATATACAGGTTTCCCTGTGTGATCATAAGGGATTCCTCAAATCTGAGTTTTAGAGCTAATCTATGACAACTGATAAGCACAGTATTTTCACATTAGTGTATTTATGTTGTGCTAATATACTTAAACAGTATGCATGTCCATTGAGAATTTTCCCACAACTTTCTTATCAACTTTCTTTTAATTTTTAAGAAAGATGTCTTACACATTTGGTCAGCACTGGATGAAACTGAACCTCCAAGATAAAGAGGCTTAGCCAAATTGGAGGGAGGATATGTGAGATATCGTAAGTATTCAATGGAATACTAGCCTGCAATAAAAAGGAAGAAATTAAGGATATACAACAACATGAAAGAAATTCAGTCTTATGCTAAATTGAAGAAGCCAGACATAAAGATTACACATTATGTGAATCCACTCTGAAAGGGCAATACTACAAAGATAGAAACCTGATCAATACTTGTCAGGGAATACTGGGAGGGCACTGACTAACATGGGAAATTTTTTGAGTGATAAAAATGTCCTCATTGTAATAGTACTTACAAAACTGCACACATTTATCAAACATCAAACTATACACCTAGAAAGAGTGGTTCTTATAGAGTAGCAGTAATACCTCTCTGACTTTAGAAATTAGCTTGTTTTAAAAAAACAGAGAATATACTTGCAGTTTAGAATTGTATAGCATCTCTTGCTTGAGAAGTTTTATTGTTAAATATATGATGTGTCTGTACATTTCTATATCTTATCCTAAATGTCTGGCAGCAGCAGTTATAAATAACTAAAGGCTAACAATATAACTTATTACTGTATTGAGGAAGTTTAGGGTGAAATGGTGCTAACAAGGTAAGTATTGTGAAGTGCTATTAAATGAAAACATTATTAGATGGAGTGTCTGCCTTAGTAGTGTAGTGATTACTTGATTTTTATTTTATTTTTCAATCATCAGCGGTTAAGCTACTTCTCCACAGGATTTTTTGTACTTAATACTACTTAATAGTTATCAAATCCTGTGAGATAAATGACATTAGGCCCATTTTAAATAAGAGGAATGTGGGATGAGAGCAATGTCAACAACAAATCTCACAAGTCCTTCTGGTTTCAAAAACAGTGCTAGAAACCACAGTGCCCTGTTTTGACTGGTTTAACTCTAGTTTTAATTCTTGGGGATGAGATTGCATGTCTTTGAAAATAAGCAATATTGAAGAAATTCTTCCTTTGAGGAAAAGATATTCAAAGAGAACTGATATTGACTACTGTAAAATATTGGGATGAAATAAAGGATATATACTAGCCATTCATACTAACTGTAACTCTTCGATTTAAATTAACTCAATTTGATTATAGTACAGAACGATATTTATTTCTAACATCACATAAGCTTAGTATGACTATGATGCCAGATGTTAGTGATATTTTTGAGAGTTGTTTTGATGTTTTAAATGTATGTTTATCACTAAACTATTATTTTTTCAACTAACCAGTAGAGTCATGATTTTAGAATTTATTAGTTCACTGCTACTTTACATGAAAATAGCTCAATGGTTGCTATGTAATAATTTTTAAAAGTCATTGCCAAGTGTAGATTTCTTTTGGGGAGGGCAAAATTTACATATAGAAAGATGACAAAATACATAAACCCTTAACAGTATTTGCATTGGTTCTCTTATAGGATGTACAGTACATTAGGTAGGTAATATGTATTTGAGTCACCATCCAGCAGCTGCTCATCCATAGTAGATTTTTTTTAAAAAACTATAGCCTGCCAGAACTCTTACCTTTTGTTTGTAATTGTCTGGGTATGCCTTCTCCACTTGCATTGAACTGTATGTACTGTGTGCTGTAGAGGTGTGCAGCTAAAATACGTTTATTCTTAGAAATATTTTTAAAATATTTTAAAATGTTTTCCTTTGCAGAATCAGACACAAGTTTGGCAGAAGGAAGTGTCAGCTGCTTAGATGAAAGTCTTGGACATAACAGCAACATGGGCAGTGATTCAGGCACCATGGGAAGTGATTCAGGTACTGCCTAACTGTTGTGTAAACCTTAAAAAGTGTGAAATAAGACACCATATAGTGGAATGCATGGGGGCTGTTCATACCCTCCCTAATGTATTTATGCAATTAAAGCAATTCTTTTCTACACTGAGTCGTTTTGGAACTTTGCCATTTACTTCCTTTAAAAGTGCAACTTACAAAAGTCTTAAACCAAACTCTAATTTTGATCCACTACATATCTTTTTGGCCTGATACATACCACATTTCATAAAACTATGTCATCTAATTTATTTATGAGATCTGTTTCACTTAATTTGGACCACACTTAAACACCGTATGCAATTGGTATATTTAACTATCTCCAAATTCTTCTTTTTATTAGAACTCATTTTAAATAAAATGATTAATGCTATCAATAAGAGAAACAAGACGAGATAACAAGCAGGACCCCTCTTAGAAGAGCTAGAAATTACATTCAGATAAGAGTTCTAGTTTATGTGCATAGCTCTTAAATGGGAGTAGAGTTTATAAAATATTTTGTTCAGTAAATGAAAATTTCACTTGGTATTTCCAAATTACTCTCCATGTTGGTTGTATATCACACCAGCAATAAATGAGAGCACCTGTTCTCAACCCCACACCTTCATCAGTATTTTCTCTTATCAGATTTTCCACTTGTCAGTTTGGTAGAGTCACATTATTTCCTTCTATGTTGCTTGACTGCATATTCCATGATTACTGTTGAGCTAAAATATTATCATCCCTTAAGTGTGAGTGATGGGTGATAGCATGTCTTTTGTACACAACTTTATATTTGTCCATATGTTTTAAATAATTCATAATTGTAGTTAGTAGACTGCAAAAATGCTTCGTAATGTGCCAGATAAGAAACAGTGGAAAACTGACAAATGAAGAAACAAATTATTTTATTCTTTATTTGTGATTTCCTTGTTTTCACTTTAAACATTTTATAATTCAGATCATCCTGCACTATCAGAATGACAGAAATATAGTCAAATAAGAGGCATACCAGGGAAAAATAGTTTACACAAAAATGGTCATCTGCCCTAAAAACTTTCTACATTGGAGCACTGCTTCTGTTTATATTTTTTTCCTCACAATCCCAGTCCTGAATTACTTACAATAAGTTACAGTAGTTTGAGGGAAGACAATTCACCAAATGTCAGTCATAACTTTAATTATACTTTATAAGGGTTAATCATTTTCTAATCAAATCAGTCAGTGTTCATCAAGTTCTAGCCATGTGCTTATTTATATAGATTGTGTTTGTTTTTCTATCATCATAAAATTGTTAGATTTAATAATTAACATTATTAACATTTCTACTACATTTTATTGATTCTAGATCTCAAAATACACTCTAGGTAATATTTAACATCTTTCTGGATTATTTTTAAGCTTCTGGACGTCATCCTAATTTTTATTTGTCTAAGTAAGGGCTTTTCAACAATATTTATTCACTCAATAAATATTTAAAGCATATCCTCTGTGTGCACGACATCTTGCTTATTTAGAGCTGTTAGCAAATGTATTTGCTGATTTTAGTCTTCAATGTGGCATGAAAGACGTGATAAATCCAAATACAGCCTACTTTTGGAAAGCAAATACATTTTGACTAATACCTCTTTAAGACAAACACATTTTCAAGGGACATTATTCAAGTGTTGATGGGTTAATGTTTAGGAAGAAAGAATTGCTTTGCATAGTGAGTAGTAAAATTATGAAATAATAAAAATATTAAATACCTTACCCTCAAATGTGTGTTACAGTTAAAATAACAATCAATTCCATAAAAGATCTTTGTAAATTTGTGACTTATAAAATGTAAAGTGAATCATTAAAAAGTATTAAAGTGCTTTATGATTATGTTTTAACCTTTGAGGTGGACATAAAAATATCTTATTGGATATGTCTATCGTCTTTATTCAGAAATCATATAGTGCAACCATAAGACCATGGAAATGAACCAACATGATCACATTATGCTCTCTGTAGAAGTATTATACCAGAGCTCTTTTAAAGTTTAAATATTCTAATTGTATTGAGAAACATGTTTTTCCATTACTCATTTTCAGAGAGAGAGAGATACTACTTGTCTAAAGTGGCAATGTTTGTGTCAATACAAATTGGCCTGATATGTAGAAAGTGTTTCCTTACTATTTCAAGGTAATGTCTATTAATATTTGTCCAAATGGAATAGTGTATTTTTCTGTGGTTGCATACTATAGGTAAAGGAATACTTTGTCGATTTCAAACACATGCAGTGACAGACCTTTTCTCTCCAAGAATAACTCAGCTGTCAAAATCAATGTGAGAATGAAATTTGCCACATGGTGTAGTTCCAATAGAATATTATTATTTAAATCCTATTTGATTTCATTTTTTTCTGACCATTTATGTAGCACTATATACTTCAAAGTCTTCAATCATTGTTTTACAATGTAATTCAAAGCCTGTGTAGGTTTTAAGTATTCTTTTCATTATTGTGTTTAATTTATTATGCTTTTCAGAGAGGCGAAAATAAACAAACAAGTAAAAATCCAAATTTCTTTTTTTATGAAGGAAATTGGCTCCTGGCTCACTTATATCAGCCCAGTTTTCTCCTTCTGGTTACACAGAAGAGAAACTCTTTTTTCATTATGTGGATAAATTCTCCCTTCCCTATGTCAGATGATGTGATAAGGCAAGAACCAGGCTCAAGATTTAACACGCACCCAGCTCTTTTTCTTTGGATGCTATTCTCACACAGAATCCAACTCAATTTTTTTTTCATATCCACTATGTGCTTCTTTCTTAAACTTGGGGTTGCCCATCAGATCTCTTAGTCTTGATTCAAAAATATAGAAGATTGTGGAGGTATCTAGCTGACCAGGTATCTTACAATGAGTGTAATTTGGCAGTGTATCGCAGATGATAGGTGTATGGTAAATATTTACTATAAATGAATTTGTGGTACGCAAGCAGTTAATTAACAGTATAACTTCGTTCTGGAGTTTGGTTTTGGATTACATTGTGAACACAATAGCCCTTTTAACATTCTACCTCTTCTTAAATTTATTAGTACAGTAAATAATATGCATAAGTGATGTTGATATTTACTAATTGGATTTGGTTTTAGGTTCCTGGGATAGAGACTTAGAAAATTAGTATATGTTTCTCTTTTTTAACTTTGTTGCTGAAAGATATAATAGTATGAAAAACAAAAGAAGAAATAATACTTGAAAAGCAAAACTATTACAAGGAAGACAGAATTTTATTGTTTTTAAAATCTGTGCAGAAGGGCCAGGAGTTTGGCTTAGTGACTTAAGCACCTGTCTGGCAGGCGCGAGGTTGTGAGTTCAATTCCCGGTGCCACAAAAAAAACCAAAAAAAACAAAATAAAATCTGTGCAGAAATTTCCAAAGTGAAAATCAACAAAAAGAATGTATTGATATCTTCTAACAAATTTTCTAGATCAAATAACAAGTTTAGACTCCTGGATCTTGGTTTTAGACACTGGCGAAAATACATCTTCCTTTATAAACTTGTAAATATTCTGGTTCTTTTTGGAATGTTACATGATATATGCTCATAACAGAGATGAAATATTAGGATTATGAAACCATTTAGTTGGGTCAGGGATATAGCTTAGCAGCACAGTGCCTGCCTGGCAAGCATGAGATCTTGAGTTTGATCCCCTGTACAAAAGAAAATAAATATATACATTTATTAGAGAAATAATGCTCTTAAATAAATCTGAATTTTACATAAGCATAATAAAAATAAACTGTTATCAGTACTGCAGAATTCAAAACAAACACAGATACAATACTTATAAAATGTGCATTTTAAATGCTGATGATTTTATATGAGTTTTTCATGACAATCATATTAAATTCAATGAATCAGCAGATGACCCACTGATAGCTTACATATCTTGCATCTGTTTGTACTCATGCATAGAGAAAGCAAACTTCCTGCCAGATGAGTAGATGATTCTTGCTAAGTGGTATTTGGTGTGAATTTTCCTACCTATTCACATAGTACAAGTTAAAACTCACTTAAGTAGAATCATTCAGTTGGTGAAATGAAGCCATCAGCAAGTTTTTAGAAGTTAATGGGATTACATTAGTTTAGTTTTAGTACAATCATTGATGAGAGAAAGAGCATACTGGTAAGTACTGTCACTTCACTTTTTCTGGTGGTTATATAAAACATAAGACAGACTTTTAAATTAGTATATTTTACTACATTAATTATTAAGCTACACATTTTTAGATCTTTTGCCTTGTCAAATATATATGTGTAGTTACTTCTAGATAAAATATATTTAAACCCAGTTATGTTATAATAATCCTGTCCTTACAGTCATAAAACTAATGTACATTAATACCTACTTTATCATTACTTTCAATTTATAAAAACCTATGTTTGGAAATACTTTTAATGTATTGTGCTTTATATTTCAGCAAAATTATCAACATGGCAGCAGTATACATGTAAGGAAGTCACAAAGATCACAAATCAAAACTGAATGGCAAAATTAGTCATAATTTAGTTTTAAGCAATGAAATTACTTTTACCACCAAATAAAAACCTAGCAATTAAAGGGTAGCTTGGGAAGAACTTTCCTCCTACTCTCTGGATATTGCGTTCATTGTACAACTTAATTTCTTCAGGTGGGAAGGAATACTTCATATGCACAAACCCAGCTGGCACTCGCTCTGTGCAGGTTCCACGTCTACACACTCAACCAACTGCCTGTCGAAATACTTTTTGTACTAAGCACATTACTTTTTTCTCATCATTGTGTCCTAGGTAATACAAAATGACAACTATTACATAACATTTACATTGCATTAGGTATTATAAGTAATGCAAAAATTATTTGAAGGGTATGGGGGAATGTGATGAAGATTTTGATATCCACAGGGGTTTTGGAACCAATTCTTAATACATAAAAGTATTTTCTCTCTCTCTCTCTCTCTCTCTCTCTCTGTGTATATATATATATATATATATATATATATATATATATATATAAGCTTTTTTTGACATTTAGTTGTCAGACAAATTTTTGACCATTGAAGGAGCCAATATCAGCTGCAGTATCTTCTTTGTAGTAAAAAATAAAGCTGATACAGATCAAGGAGGACTAATGAATTCTACTGTTCTAGTTCCTTTTGAATTTTTGAGATGGAAGAGCTAAGAAAAAACAAATAACGCATAATAGCTAACCAAAGGAAAGCAAATCTGATGCATTAACAGCCACAACCATCAATCCTGTACCGCAGCGTTTTCTGTACATTCCCCTTGGCTTTGGCCACTGTCTGAAAACATATTCCCACCTCCTGCCCTCCCAGGCCTCTATGCTGTAAACTCACTCCCTCTGAAGCCCCAATCCCTACTCCACTTCCATGATAGTCTCTGGGTTATAACCTATAAATGCAGAGGAGACACTGATTTATGGGTACAGAAAACAGAAAAAGGATAGATTTGAAAAGGGAACTTAAGCCACAGAGACCTATGATCAATTACAGCCTTCCTGGCCTTATTTATTTTATTGTCCCTTCTTATGTTTGTGTCCTTTTTAACTTCCTTCAGATGAAGAGAATGTGGCAAAAAGAGCATCTCCTGAGCCAGAACTGAAGCTCAGGTCTTACCAAATGGAAGTTGCTCAGCCAGCCGTGGAAGGAAAAAATATCATCATATGCCTTCCTACAGGCAGCGGGAAAACCAGAGTCGCTGTTTACGTTACTAAGGATCACTTGGATAAGAAGAGGCAAGCGTCCGAGCCTGGAAAAGTTATCGTGCTTGTCAATAAGGTACTCAAACCACCCAGAAGTCACATCTCTTCTTCATTTTCCTTTTATTATTCTAAAGCTTTTCTTAAATAACATTTGTAGCCATGTAACAGGAGGATTTAATTTAATTAAGCATAATATCAAAATAAGCCATTGATTTTACTTTTAAACTTGGTTTTTATAGGTATGGCTAGGAAGGGGTTAGCATTAAAATGGTATTCTTCCTATAAAGCCAGAACATTAAATTAATATAGATATACCTATGTATAAATATATTTACCAAAATATATTTCAAGATCAACTGATTTAAGCTATCACCGCATATAAACATGAGTGATTTGAAAATATCTCTGGAATCTACATCAAATACTATCTTTTAGGGTCTCTTTAAAAATTGACATTCAAAGATGGCCAAACCTCTTTACCCAGAATATATTATGATGTAGTTTGAAGATAAAAGGTAAGTTAAATGAATATTTGGTTTATCTATATAAAGTTAGGTATACAAACACTGTTCAAAGATTATATATACTATATACATGTAACATTAAATGCAACTAAAGTTTTTCTTTGGTAATTCGTATCTTGTATCTGAAGTTTTCTTCATTAGAAAACAAAACCTAATTTTTCAAGCTTTATTCACATAAATGAGAATTTATTAACTTATAAATTTGTAGATCAAGAAGATTAATTATTTCCATTTTATGGAATAAATTTAAGTATTCTGTTCACAAGCAGAAGTAGTCTTTTTTCCCTACTTATGTTTTCTTTTACATAAAATATGGCAAGACTATAAAACTTCCCATGTTTTAGATTTCTGTTTTAACAAAACTTTTAATGCCAACCTGCTTTTCAGTACTGAAGAATATACTCAGAATCCGTGCTTCAAGTAATTTCTGTCATGTAATTCCAATTGCATTTTGTGTATATCTGGTAAGCCTAAACAGCCCCCCTTTACATACTTATATCTACTTTTAGACCACTTTTTATCTATTTGTTTTGCTGATAACAGTGATTCATTAGACTGTATTTGTCTATAACTTTTCACTAAATGATATCAACCTTTTAAAATAAAATAATTTAAAATCCTATTTCTAACTCCCAGTTTAGTTCAGACAACTTATTTACCGTTAATTGGTTCATCATAAAATTAACAAAATAGTAATTACCATGTTCTGAAACTCAAATTAGATCATAGGTGTGTAGAGAAAAAGTCTATTAAAGGCTCAATAAATTTTAACTCTTCCTTCTATCCATTTACCTCACTTTTACAATTAATGAAATAAATGCTTTGGCCAGATACTTCTAGCCAGAAGTGCCAGATGTAGAGAAAAGAACCAAGTTAATTGGATTTAAACTGATACTTTTATACCATTTGATCATTTTGTCATTTTCTCAAATTAACCCTCACCATATACCCTCTCAAAGAGCATTTTTCCCTATTGTCTCTTTTTTATTTATACCACCTCCTCTAAACCCCAAAGGCTAGGAATTATTTTTGATTCATCTCCTTCTGTTATTTTCTTTTTCTGGTCACAGGGTCAGAGTTGGAAGCATTCTTTGAGATCCAGTTTTCCTTCTTTGCAGAGTGATTTTCTCACTTCTGCTAGGCAGCTTCCAGACATCAAGGCAATCTCACCTAAAAAGACGGACCTAGCCCTTCTTTGAACAACTGACACTGTTAGAAAGTCATGCATATATTCAACCAAATTTGTTTCTGTGGAACTCACATTCATTGGTTATAATTCTTTCCTCTATTATTATGTAAAGTGAATTTTAATGTTCCTGCCTTGTAGTAGCTCTTCACAAACAGTATCTTGTGGATCCTATGTTATTTTTTCCCCCACCACAAGATAAGCATCCACAGTTCTTTTAATTTTTGTACATATCACATGGTTTCCAGATTCTTCATCAATCTAAGTTGTCCTGCTCATTCAGACATTTGTCTAGGGCCCTTTTAAAAAACAATGTCCAGAGAAAGAAAATACTACAGTCGTGGCTTTACCATAACAGAGCATAGGAGAGATGAAATTCCACTCTTACTCTGCCCATGGCTGGTTTGCCCTTGACAACCACAAACTCATCTGCATCTTATTGTACTCAAAATCTTAAGTTCTTGTTCATCTGAAACCTGTTAAGGTACAACTCTCTTATTTTTATGCAGTTAATTTTGAGCTTAAATGCAAATACTTATGTGTGTCTTTTGAAATCATTCAATTTTTTGATCATTTCAGGTCTCGTGTTTTCGCATGTGTCTAATGCACCTCCCACTCCCTCAATGCTTTAGTCTAGTCAGATATCTTTTATCCCATCAGATATAGATGATTCTTGTCTATGGGTATGTTTAAATACTAATTTATCTTTATTATTCACTGCACTGTTTTGTGAACATTTGAGGCTATAACTCTAATCCCTGATCTGCTTCCGTATTGTTTTCTCCTCAGACTTGCTAGAAATTCCTGCCCTAGTTCTTGCACTTATTCCATAATTGTTATCTGCCCCATTTCTTTGAATTTTAAAATAATTTCAGCTTTCTTTTTAATTAGGTTAGGAAATCTCTATCCTGGTAGGTCAGAATAACCTAAAGTTTGTATTTAAGCCCAATATCACAAGGTACTATAACCTTTGATCTAGAAAAGAGAAATCTTGTTTCTTCATATGATTTACTTTCATCTTCTCTGCCCTTTCCAGAGTTATCACTTTCAAATGCAGGGAGAAATGAAAACACCACCTGTGTTCCCAGACTTTCCATTTCCTATCTAGGGCTTCCACATCACAAGAGATAAATCCCAGGTTCCTTCAGATGCTATAGTGCAGCCCCATATGATTCAGCAGAAGTGGGTAGCAGTTGGGTTTGATTAGTCTTGGCAAGCACTCTGTCACATCTCAGGAAAAGGCTCCAAGGAGACCACACACCTCCTGATTAGCCATGTCAGACTTGTGTCTGGCTTTCTCTGTGTCCTTCAGTAGGAAGTCAGTGCCACTCAGTGAATATCAAGATTCTCAACACTATCTCCCCCTATCTCCAGTAATAACTTCCTTTTGTTCTCTAGATGAGAGAATGCTGCTTCCCTTTGGAAGGTTTCAACTCAACTTTTATTGGGAAGACTTTACGTTGCTATGTAACTCCATGATACATAGATTGTTAGCTATATCATTCAGCATGAGTTTATTGAAAAATAAATCAAATGCAGATTCTATACCCAAGGAAACTATAAATTAGAAAATGAGAGACTTGCGTTTGTGATATAATAGTTTTTTGCTGTACATGTAAAGCATTGCTATGTATTATCTCATTAAATCTACATAGCTACTCCAAGGTCCCATCAGAAAATTGAGCATGCAAGGTTTTAATTGGCCTCTAAGGGATCATCCTGTGAATAAGAAACAGAGATGAGATCTACACCTTTGTCTTCTGAAGTTGCCTCGTCTTTTTTTTTTTTTTTTTAACCATCTTCTACAGCTATAAAGAAAAGATAGGTGGTAGAGCAGAGAAATTTTTGGAGTACTAGCAATGTGTTAGCTTCTGTTTCATTTCACAACCATGTAATAGGTAAACCTTCATGATTATTTTTGATGAGAAAATGAAGATGCCTGAAATGATCCAGACTTTGTCAAAGTCACCCACATGCAAGCTACTGGAGTGGCTCTTTTCAGAGCTCTCTTCCTCCTGGAGAAAGCTATCTTTTCCCACAAGCTGATTTCATACTCTTTCTCAGAGAGTTTTTTTTCCCCCCTGACTCCCGTCTCAGATCATGCCGTATGTTTTACACAGTGGAAATAGTACTTGTAGAAAAAATCAATCAGGGGTGGCTTTGTGGAAAAGAGTGAAAAGCTGCAGCACTCTAATTTTAAAGCCTTAACGATCATATGGGAGCTTCATTAAGTGAAGGTTTCAAGGCTCTGTCCTCAGAGTTAGTCCCTAGGTTCTTGAGTAGGGCTCTAGCACCTGTACTTTCCAAATTTCTTAAGTGATTTTGTGGCAGGTAAACAAGAAAGGGTGCCCTTTGGAAAGAAAGAAAAACAACAACAACACTGACAGTTTTTCTCAGTGCCCATTCCACCTTATGATAATATTCCCTTGCTCATCAACCTTAATTATTCATTTTAGGTCCACTCTGCCCCCCTTGGAGTTTATGGATTCCATGTTACTTCTTTCTTCACTGTCCTCTCCACATCCATTCTTAGAAGCCCCAATCAACCCTACTGTAAAATAATGCAAAGCGGTGTTCTCCATATGTCACCATCCTCAGCCAAGGGGATTATACAGCCCTTATTTAATACATAAATGAGACACTCCTCAAGTTAAAAGGTGAAGAACAGATATTCCACAGGCTAGTGGCAAGATACCCATTGATTACATTGTCAGGTTAGCACACTGAGAGTGACATAATGTGAATTGGTTGAGGCTTGCCCTTGAAACGCTTCCTGCCAACTCTATTTGCCATACTGTATGCCTCTGGGTTTCACTGGGCAAATCCTATTAGGATAGGAACTTCAAGATGGGCTGGCTCATCTCTCCCCAATCCGAAGGTATTCTGGATTGGTAGTGAGGTGTAGCATTGAGGTATCAATCCAGCTACCTCATTAGACATTGCAACATACAGTCAACTAAAAAGGGTGAAAAACTTCCACTTCTTTGCCACATCAGTTTACCATTTTGTTTTTGCTCAGCCACCAAAGCTGTTGCAGCTGTTCATCCCTTCACTCCCCATGCATTCTCCCAGTTCCCATTCTCTCTCTTCACTCCTGTCCCCTGCCCTTTCCAACCCTTTAGGCATGTTGCATTTGGCTTGATCCCAAAACAGACAACTTGGTCAGTCACCGCTATAGTGCAACTCATAAGGTTCCCGGGGACTGTTGTATAAATTTAAAATACGCTCTTTGATGTTCACAGCTTAGCCCTGCTTCACAAATTGAAAATAAATTCCATATCCAACATCAGTTTCAATTTAACTCTTGACTGAAGCATTGTTTACCAGGATCAAATTCTCTCTAAGCCCTTCCTTTGAGATGAGGTTGTTTCTTCTTCTTTGCTATCACTTTGTATGTTTTTTTCCTGAGTGAATTATTACTTTGTGTTACACTGAAGTTTTTAATTTTACTTAAACAGTGTATGTGTTCAGCTAGACTGAATGTCTCTAAGGCACCAAACATATTTTACAATGCCCGCACCAAACAAGTAAACAATAAATGCTTACTGATGAATACAAGAGATGGTGAAGAAGTTGTTATGTCCAGTTAACTGATATTATAAACACTTCTTTGAATGTTTCATAGATAGTAGGCCTTTGAACAACACTCTTTTTGCTCTGACTTTGTTTTTTCTCTTTTTCTCCCTTTTAAACGTTCTCGTCTTTAAGGTGATGTTAGTTGAACAGCTCTTCCAAAAGGAGTTCAAACCATTTTTGAAGAAATGGTATCGTGTTACTGGATTAAGTGGTGATACTCAGCTGAAAATATCATTTCCAGAAGTTGTCAAATCCTATGATATTATTATCAGTACAGCTCAAATCCTTGAAAACTCCCTCTTAAATTCGGAAAGTGGAGAAGATGCTGGTGTCCAGCTGTCAGGTTGGTTAAAATGCTTATTTTTAGAAAAACAAATTACTAGCAATATTATTGTCAGTAATAGCAACTGTGTTAGTTGAATCATTTTTAAATACTGATAAAAATTAACCTTGGTTCAGATTGTCTTCCATTCTTTAAGTTTTCAGTAACTCTACTTCCTGGGAGAAACAGGCAAACAGAAAAGAAAGTCAGGCACAGTGGCATACACCTATAATCCCAGACTTCTGGGAGTCTGAGGTGGGAGACTTCAAAGATTTAGCCCGGTGTGGGCAACTTAGTGATTTAGAAAACTCTGTCTCAAAATAAAAACATTTTTTAAAAAGTCTGACAGTGTAGCTCAGTGCCAAAACTCCGAATTTGATCTCCAGTACCATACACACACACACACACACACACACACACACACACACACACATCAACTAGGTCTCTTTGTTCTGCAAAAGAATACCATTATTAAATCAAGCACTCATGGATTCTTTATTTATTTCTGAAATATCTTCCAAATATTTTTATTTGCTAGTGGATCATGTTAGAACTGCCTTTTTCTCCATAGAGTGAAAATACAGTCCTTTCTGTTTTCTGTGAGTTGAGAAGGTAAGAGAAAGTCAAGGAGAGAGGAAAAATAAGTATAATAATTAAAAGCAATATTAATACAAGATAAAATTATTCCTCCTTTAAGTGACACATTTCATCTGACATAATCAAAATAAAATTTACCAATCCCAAATCGAATATTTTATTAAAGAACAAAAGTATAATCCTGAATGTTTTTTGGAATAAAAAAGAGTGCGAATTTCACTCCTTAATGCGTTTTAGCCCTGTGCACTTTCTGGATATCATCTATTAAACAGGGATAGCACCTAACAAAGACATTATCATGGTTAGTGTTTATGAACTTGGTATGTATGGGTGCCTTATATAGTTAGAGTTCTTTCTGCAGACTGAAGGAGGTTGTGCCAGTAGCCTGGCCACAAAAACTTCATAGCAATTCAATTCATTAGTTTAAGACACTTCTGTCATTGTAGCTTTCTGTATGGGAAAATAAACCACTCAATTTTTCTTTTAAGATTTTTCCCTCATTATCATTGACGAATGTCATCACACCAACAAAGAAGCCGTCTATAACAACATCATGAGGCGTTATTTGAAACAGAAGTTGAAAAACAAGAGACTTCAGAAGGAAAACAAACCAGTGATTCCCCTGCCTCAGATATTAGGTCTAACAGCTTCACCTGGTGTTGGAGGTGCCACAACGCAAGCCAAAGCTGAAGAACACATTTTAAAAGTAAGTCATTAACCAGGTATGGTGGCACACACCTGTATTCCCAGCACTCTCGGAGACTGAGGCAGGATGATCACAAATGTATCCCAGCTTAGGCAACTCAGAGACGGAGAGAACTGTCTTGAAAGAAGGAAAAAGAAAGAGACGGGGGGGGGGGTGGGAGAGGAGAGGCAGAGGGAAAGGAAAAGAAGGAGAGAGAGGAAAAGGAAAAAAAAAAGGAAAAGGAAAGAAAAGGGATGGACTGGGAATGTAGCTCAGTGTGAAAGCCCTAAATTCAGTCCCTAGTCCAAGGGAAAAAATGTCATTAACATGTGCTACTGTTGATCTCAGGTATTAAATGAATCATAGTAACCTAAAATATGTTGGCACCATTTGAATTTTAAGTTCCCCTAAGTTGAATTCAGTAAAAATCATTAGCAGAAAAGAAACAAACACACACACACACACACACAAAAAAAAAAAACATTCAGAGGAGTAATCATTGGCTCCGAAATGTAATGTATTGCTGGGATTAGGGATTAACTCTAATCTGCAATCTGCAAGTGCTAAATCAGCTTCCAGCTATGCCTTGTCCTCTTTATGTGTGGAAAAGGCTGGTAGAATGATCCAGGGATGTCAAACTGACCCTTAATATGCCTATGTAATACGATTATCTTATTACCATTCTCTCAATTTCTATAAATTGCTGTACTCTTTTATGTCTCATTTTTAGCTGCAAAATGGAAATTAAGAGAAGAAAGATACTTCTTTTCTAGAACTTTCCATTAACTGGATTTAGGAGTTCTTGTTTACTCTATCAGGATAAATATTGGTTAATGAATTCCACAGCAAAGCAATACTAAAATGCTTTATTTAGCAAGTTACATTACATATTATGTACATGAAATTTTATGCCACATATACATGCCAAAAATTACATATTACATACTACTTGCACAAAAAACTACACTGAATTGGTTATAAGAAAGTAGTATTTCTTTTTTAAAGTAGTATTTCAATATTTAAAAATGTCTCTTTTCTAGATTTGTGCCAATCATGATGCATCTACCATTAAAACAGTGAAAGACTATTATAGTCAACTCAAAGACCAAATAAAGGAACCATGTAAGAAGTTTGTGATTGCAGATGACACCAGAAAAGTATGCATTTAATATTTTCAGTCTACTTGGTTGGTAATGCCATATTCAGTTGAAAAATGGCAAGGCTAATTTGTATTATCCACCTAAGTAATACTGTTTTAAAAGTTTTGCAAACAAGTTAGAGTTTTATATGAGTACTTTTCAAATTAATATTGGATAGCAAAGCAATACCTTTTACTCCCCCTTCCTTCTTTTAGTTTTCTTGTTTGTATAAAAAGTAACTCAGTAGTAATTCATTACATATGAGCATTGGACAGGTTAGGTAAGGAAGAGTTATATAAATAAACTGGAGGGTTCATGACAGTTGATTTTATCCTAAATTTTGCTTTCTTGATGTATTCTGGCATTGATTTTTCTGACATTCCACAAAGTCATTTTGTTACTACCAGATTACAGTTGACAATTTTAATGGAAATCCTTACCTTATTTGCATATTTATCTCCTTGGGAAAGTACTGTCATTACAAAGAAATGAAACTTTAATGGTGCTTTCTGATAAATATTTTACTGATTATAAAAATCAACTGAGAATCAGTTTGGACATTATGGCCAGCAGGTTCTGTCACTAATTTCTTCTGTAAAATTGAAAAAGCATGATAAATTGTAGCTACCTGAAATTAATAATAACTTTAATACCATTTAAAATGTACTTGATAAGATTATTGGGATTAAGTGATGTATGCGTGATAGATAATGCTGCACTTAGAAATATCATATGTATTAAACCAGTATTAGCAACTAACTTCCATAGATTATTTTTTTAATTTTGAAAAAGAGTACTATCAGAATTGTACTGGTGCAGTTGAATATACTTTAGTCACTTTCAGTCTTTTATTATTCAACTAGTTTTAGTTGGTAAATTTAAATGCACGTTTCTGCTTTGAATCATGAAAAATATTTCTCAGGATATTTTTAGAAAGAATCTGTCATCTCTTTAGCTTAAACTTTTGAAACTCTTCATGGAACTGTAATACTCACAGAGAAAAGTATAAATTCACCTACTTAAAGAAGTTGCTAAATTTTCATAAACTGCACATGTGTGCAAACAAAATCAAGACCAAGAGATAGTACATTGCCACTTCCCTTGTTTCTTCTTCCAATCATTATATCGCAAAAAGTACCAACATCCTGATTTCCAACTATGGATGGATTTTGACTGATTTGGAATGTTACATAAGTGTGAACATATATACTCTTGCTTATATGGCTTTTTCAAAATATCTCAACCTTTTATTTTGGTACAAATAATACTGAAACCAGTTCTTCAAAGAGGAATGTTTCTTAACTTAGGTTGTAGATGTTGTAATTAACTACATTAACTCAATAGGTGTTTTTAAGTTACGTTTCACATTTAAGGTTTATAATATTCTTTTACTTTTGTAAAACCTTTAAATGGGAAATTCCAGCAGAAGTGCATTATTGTGGACTGATCAGGCCCACAACTTTCCAAATGAGTGGACAGCAAATGTTTAAACAAAGGAGACAAGTGGTCTGATTTTAGGGCTCCAGGTAGATCAAAACCCTCTAGCAGAATCTGAGATTGTCTGGGGGCTGAGACAAAGAACTTCTCTGGACAACTCATATTTATTTGGATTTCAAAAAAAGGGAAGGTATACTGAGGAAAATGGGGAAATGGAGCAAGACCTTGGGAGTCAGTTCAAAGACTTCTCCAAGTAGTAAATTATGCTAATTAGGAGAACTGTTTTTTCTCCAGGTTAACATTTATTGCAGGAGTGGAGCCTAAAGCTACAATCTCTATTTAGCTAATTGAGGTTGGAGCCACATGTCCTCACCTGTGGCCTTATCTTGTCCTTCAAGGTGTCACAGCATCACAGATACAGGCCTCAGCTGGGACCAGTGATTCATAGAGGTTCACTTACTATGAATCTGCTGCCCATCTCCAGACAAGGGGATTAGGCTAAGACAGACCCACAAGAAAACATAGAAAGCCAATTGGTTAATTTTAAATCCTGCTCCAAGCCACTTCGAAGTGGTCTCCATCAGTGTATGTTAGTTGAGTGTGACTTAGAGAGGCAAAAAAGAAACTGAGAGAAGTAAATGTTATGTGTAAAGAAGTGATCAGAGATTGTCCTGTTACTTTAAACAAATATTCCAAATCAGTTATCATAACATGTAAATTCATTAACAGTATAGATAGGTAAGAATAAGTGTATAATTTATTTTTAGGATCCATTTAAAGAAAAACTACTAGAAATAATGTCAAGCATTCAAACTTACTGCCAAGTGAGTTCGATGTCAGATTGTGGAACTCAAAATTATGAGCAATGGACCATTCAAATGGAAAAAAAAGGTAATTTGGCTTTTGATCAAACAGTTTACTCCATGTTTATACCATGATTTTAGGCTTTTGTATCACATAATCACAACCAATCTGAAAGCAAATGGAATATCAAATAGAATTTCTGTGTTTTGTATAGGACATGCATAAACATGTTCTAATTCCTTATCTAAAAATGTCCCAATTCACCCAGTTTTCTCTTTCATTTATTGATTTTTTGCTAATGTTTAAAATATTAGCTAAATATTAACAGCTCTGTCTCCAAAGGCACACTCCACTTATACATTTTGCATGTCATTCCTCCATGAATCCAGTGCATGGTTTTGCTGATGCATTGCTCAAACAAATCTAGAAGTCAGAAAACCTGGCCCTTCTTAGAATTCATGGTGCACTCTAAGTCTTAACTTGATTATTTGAAAACCTGGATGAACCCACATAATGTATCATCATTATGTCATAATGTATCACCCACAATTGTAGGGTTTGTGTGCTCACTATTTCACTTACATATTGTATTCTTACCTAGCTGCTAAAGAAGGAAATCGAAAAGTTCGTGTCTGTGCAGAACATTTGAGGAAGTATAATGAAGCCCTGCAAATTAATGACACAATCCGAATGATTGATGCATATAATCACCTTGAAACTTTCTATCGTGATGAGGCTGCAAAGAAGTTTGCAGCTCAGGAAGGTGACAGCGATGAGTATGACAGTGATGATGGCTGTGATGGTGACAGAGATAAGGGCAATATGAAGAGACTGGTGAAAGAAGATAAGACAGATACATTTCTTATGACTTTATTTTTTGGTAAGATCAAAGGGAACATTGGGTGGTCTCATGCATTTAACCCTTTAACATGAACCTACTTACGTTTCCTATAACCATTCCCAAAAGCCTGCTTTAAATTCATTTTGAAAGAAATTACTTTAGGTTGTGATTCTTTCTAGTTGATGTGATCAGATTATGATCTTATCAATCATTTGATTATCATTTTGTCATCAAGACAAGTTAATTTATTAATTAGAACAGCCTGGTTATTAGATATAACACAAAACCAAGTACAGTTGAACCATAACTCAGTGTATCACTACATAAAAACTTTCAGTTGAATTGTATGTATATTTTACTAATTTGCACTAATTTTTGCAAATAATTTTTTAAATTATTTGTTCTTTAACTTGAAAATAAAAATTATGTGTACTTATGATATAAAACATGATGCTCTGAAATATATATATATGTATATATATATATATATACATATATATATATAATGAAATGGCTAAATCAAGCTAATTAACATTAGCAATTATAATTCTTTCTTAAAGAAAATGAAAAGATGTTGAAAAAACTGGCTGATAATCCAGAGCATGAAAATGAAAAGCTGACCAAATTAAGGAATACTATATTGGAACAATATACAAGGACTGAGAAACCAACACGTGGAATAATTTTTACAAAAACTCGACAAAGTGCATATGCCCTTTCCCAGTGGATTACTGAAAATGAAAAATTTGCAGAAGTAGGAGTCAAAGCCCATCATCTGATTGGAGCCGGACACAGCAGTGAGTTCAAGCCTATGACACAGGTATAAACATCACTTAGCACTTCTTTTCTTATGCTAATTTCACTCTTATAAAATTATTTGTAATGTTTACCATCAGTTCTCTCATCAGCCATGACTGTATTTACAGAATAAAACATTTGTTCTTGAATAAAGTTTGACTATGGTATTTGATACTCTAAACATTGTTTTAGGAGTCAATTTTTTTCACATACTTGGAGGAACTTTCTATTTGAGTTTCTTTTGCAAAAATGACACTAAACTTAAAAACAATGTAGAGAAATGATGACAATATGAAATTAGGTGAAAAAAATCAAACTTTCATGAAAATATGTACTTTATAATTAGAATTATGAATAGCATGAAACCTATAAAAGAACTCATAAAATATTTAATGTGTTAGAGATTTGGGGTTTTGGGAGGTTGTCTGTTTTTTATTAATTATTTTATTTTGTTTTATTTTTCATTCCACTATACTACTTGTTTTGTGAATAGTTTTTTTTAAAAGCCCTTGGGAAAGAAAAATGACACTTGTAGACATTATAAACATAGGTAATTCATTGTCTTATGAGAGTAAGACAATGGTCTTCTGAAGGCTAACGTCATACTGGCCCTGAGTCTTGCTGCACAATGGGATACTTTGTTTCTGTCATGGTCATTTCATTCAGAACAGTGGAGAAAAGTAAATCCATTTAATTCATGTTCAAAAAAAAAGTTTATGAATGTGTCCCATGCATGCATTTATGTTAGAGTTCCCTCTAAAATGTGGTGCCAGAGAAAACACTGTTTTCCCTGGGTAATGAGTTTGTTTCCTCCTAGTGGATGAGAATTGATTAAAATTGGTTAATTTCTTTGTCACTTTTTGCCCTTGCTTCCAAGAAACTTGAAGGCAAAATTGAGGTTTAGTCTCATAATCTCTATGTTAATCCTTACACTAATACATCTATACTCTTCTACTTTGAGTCCTATTTTTCAGTTTCTATTATAGTTATTAGCTTTAGTGTTATAACTTTTATTGTAAGTAGCCTTAGCTCCTATTTAAAAAGAGGTGAGGTACAAATGAAAAGCCTATTTTTAAACTACTTAGTCCTTGTTGACTTACCACCTGAGAACTACATACCAAAATACAGAACGGACTCTCTTCCTCGCTTCCTGCATCCTCACCTTGTAAAATGGAGGAGGCTGACACAGAAGCAGGGAGTTAAGAATCTACTTGATGAGACTGGAAAATCTGACACTGTGTCGGAAACTTCATTATTAAAGTTGTCCCTTTGAATTTAGGCACAGACATATTCTGCTAATATCCAAGAATGTGTTAAATTTTTATCAGTAAATGTGAGGGCTTAGGAAAAGATTATCAAAGACTCTAGAGGAGTCTTTACAGGGTTCTTCAGTAGTTAGGAGTCAAATAAAAACTCTTGATGTATCTAAGAAAGAGAAGGGGATGGGAGAACACACAGTTGGCCCGGAATGTTTGTTCTATTTAATGTATAGAAACAAAAGACAATGGGAATATGCTCACCTATTTGTTGTATGCAAGGGCCAGAGGGAATATTTTAATATATCTATATTAACTTTCAAACTTTTTTCATTTAAAAATACTTGCTATAATTGTGTATTTAATGATCTATTCTCCCATTTTTATTTATATTATCCCTTTGAATAGGTCATATATTTATCTTGATCAATTAAGATATAAGGCATGAGATAGCTCTCCACCCTTACAGTTCTGCCAGTGTGGTCTTTCAGGAGCATGTCATATTTTTGGTTTTTTTTTGCCTGAATGATCCTTAAAGTAACTGAATGCAGCATACAGTATCATTTTCTCTATAACTTAAAACTTAACAACCTATAAAAGTGTCACTGCATCATAGTCTCAGAATATTAAAGATTCAGAAGTTAAAGTAGTGAAAAGAGTAGCCCATTTTAGTTTCTCATTGCTGTGCCCTCTTCTCAGCTGACAGCATCCCATCTTTTCTTCCTCCCAAATCACCATCAGTTATTTCCTTGGCATAAATGATGGTCTTTCCACCTCCAGACTGGAGGATGGAAATATTTTTGTTATTGTGTAGTAATCCCAGATTGTAAATCAAATGTTGTCTCACCATCATGTCTTTGTTCAGTGCCAAAAAACAGATGGCAGCAAATCCATGTATGATCTAATCTTTTGATTTACACTGACCAGTTGCAATTTATTATCTCTTCTAATTAGAAGCTTTGAGTGTGTTTAGCATCACAAAATTTAATTTAATAAAATGTTTCCACAGAATGAACAAAAAGAAGTCATTAGTAAATTTCGCACTGGAAAAATAAATCTGCTTATCGCTACTACAGTGGCAGAAGAAGGTCTGGATATCAAAGAATGCAATATTATTATTCGTTACAGTCTTGTCACTAATGAAATAGCCATGGTTCAGGTACTTTAAGATCTTCCTTTTTAATATATTAAGTTTTACTTTTGTGTGCCTATGTTAATTGCTTTATCTTAGTAAATTAGCACAAAATATCTTTTTTCAATTTTTTTTTTTATTTTTTGGTAATGCTGTGGATTGAACCTGGAGCCTTCTCAGTCAACTACATCTGCTACAGCCACAACCCTTTTAATTTTTTATTTCAAGACAGCATCTCACTAAGTTGCCCAGGCTGGCCTTGAACTTGCTATATGTCTGCCTCAGCCTTTTATAATGCTGGAATTACAGGCATACACCTGAAGTTACAGGCACACTCAACTTAAAAACACAATTTTAAAGAAGTTAGTATTGCCACTTATATTGCTGTTATTTAATTCACATGAAAGTCATTTATGTATATTTTTAAACAACTCCTCTCTTGTTATTTCTGTGCCCTGAGATATTTCAGGACCATGCCAGTGGCCCTATTTGTAAAAGTCAGAAGAGGCCCCCTCGTTCCTAATATATTTGTGAGTCCCTAGAGGGACCAAGAATCTTAACTACACTGTCCACAGATGTCTCACAAAGTAATACCTCCTTAGGGAGCCTTGCTATTTCTGTAGTTCTTTCATGTATCTTCCAACTTTTCTACATGTTCAAAATTTTTCATGATGAAATGTTGAGAGAGGCAGACTTATAAGTGGAGTAAATAAATAAGAAAACAAGGTAAAGTTTTCATTCAAATTTTACATTGTATCTTATCTACCTATATTGATACTACTGCAGTTACATTTGATGAGTATGTATAGGAGTTATGCTAATTATGAGTCCTAACATTCTTCCAATAACATCAACTAAAGGATTCCTGTTAGTAATTAAAACTGCATCCTTAACTGGAAGGCATATCATAGAAGGCTAAGATAACCAGGTAACCATCAAATTAGGAAGTAATTTTATTTCAAGAGTTGATTTGTAGATCAGAGAGGTTTGTCATTTTGAATGCATTTTTCCTTGAGGATATTACAGCTGATAGTTCAGCTCCTGAGCCAGTCCAGAAAAACTTGTAGTATTCAAAATGTACTTGAACAACGCTTTTTAAGGAGGCCTATAAAAATTTGTCTTTCAACTGAGCATGGCTCCATCGGAAGAGGGGCTCAAAATCTAATGCAGGATGTCAGGAAGAGATTTACATTCTCACCAGCCTGGAGGCAACAGTCAAGAGTAAGCATTCTCCTTCTTCATTCCTTCTTCTGGGTCGCAGAGCATCCAGTCCAAATCGCTGCTATGGTTCCCATGGTTTGACAGGGTTTCTCTGGGGACAGAAGAGGCTGGACAGGATGGCATTATGTTATTGAGGCCTTCGAAGGTTGGGGTGGAGACCTGACCATCATCGCTCTAGAACATTTTTTTCTATATTAAAGTCCATTTTTATTAAAGTCCCATTTTTTTATTTACAAAGAATCCACATAAAAATCAGTAGAACAGACAAGCAGATTTATGCAGGTCATGGTACACAGTCACAAAGCCATATACAGAAATCTAGTGTTAGCCTATGTTCAAGCAATGAACAATTCAAAAGTAAAATTGTAAAGGCACAAGTTACATCACAAACAAGCTTAAAGTAACATTACTATATAAATCTACCAAAATACATTCATTATCTATATCCTAAAAATTATAAAAACTGATCAAAAATACTCAAATACAACCTAAATAAGTGGAGAGAGACTATGTATATGAATTGGACAAATATCAAAACATTTATTCTCTCTAAACTTATCTATAGATTCACCTCAATATCTATCAAAATCTCAGCAAAAAAATTTTTTTCAGCGAAGAGAGGCATTGAATTTACTTCTGGCCAGGCCATGTGTATGGCAAAGGAAACCTGTGTGCTTTTTTATTTAAACTATCTTAACTATTTTTCATATACATAAAAATCAACATATACATAATTTTTCTTTCAGTTTGTCACACAAGTAAAACAATACAATGTTTACACATATGTGACTTATTTATTTCACTGATAAGTATGTTCTCAAGGTGCATCCATTTAAGTATAAAAGTGTCCAGTTTATTGTTCTTTATAGCTGAGCAGTATTCCATTATATAGAAATACCACATCTTTTTTGTCCACTCCTCAGTCAGTGGACATTTAGGTTGTTTCCAAGACCTAGCTATTATGAACTACACTGCTATACACATAGGTGCACATGTATCACTGTGGTATGACGTTTTTAATTCTTTTGGAAAGATACCCAGAAGGAGAATAGCTAGGTCAAGTGGGACCTCCAATCCTAGCTTTTTGAGGAATCTCCACACTGACTTCCACAGTGTTTGCAGCAGCCTACATTCCCAGCAACAGTGGAGAAGCATTCCTTTTTGCCCACAGCCCCTCCAGCACTTGTTATTGGTTGACTTCTTAATATTAGGCATTCTTTCTGGGGTGAGGTGGGGTGTCAGTATTGCTTTCATTTGCATCTCTCCAATGGCCAGTGATGTTGAACATTTTTTCACATATTTATTTGCTGTTTGTACTTCTTCATCTGAGAAGTGTGTGTTCATCTCAGATGCTCATTTTTAGACTGGGTCTTTAAATCTGTGAGGACTGATTTTTTTTTTAAGTTCTTTATATGTTCTTGATAGTAATCGTTTATCTGAGAGACAGCTGGCAAACATTATCTCCCACATTGTGGGTTGTCTCTTCGCTCTGTTGGTGGTTTCTCTTGCTGTCCAAAAGCTTTTCAGTAGGATGAGATCCCATTTGTTGATTCTTTGCGATAGTTCCTGTGCAATCTGGCTTTTATTCATAAAGTCTTTGCCTACACCAATGTCTTCAAGAGTTTTAAAAAGTCCATTTTTTTAAAGTTGAGTGATGAGTATCATTTCAGGCTTGAAGCAGGAATGTTAGCAAGGCATGGCTTTTCATGTAGTTGAAATTTTTTGTGTTCTCAGGCCCGTGGTCGAGCCAGAGCTGAAGAGAGCACGTATGTCCTGGTTGCCCACAGTGGTTCGGGAGTTGTTGAACGTGAGACAGTTAACGATTTTCGAGAGAAGATGATGTATAAAGCTATCCATAATGTTCAGAATATGAACCCAGAGGTGTATGCTCAGAAGGTATTGTTTTTGGCCACCTCATAATTTACTTTTTCATTTTAAAATTATTGCAATGTTGTTACTATTGATAGGTCTGTGACTATTTTTCCAGTCAGAAATTTATATTGAAGTATAAGTTGCAATTTGATGAGTTGTGTTTAGTTCCTAGTCACACACAAAGAATTAAGATCTTAAGTGGGCAGAGAATTGTCAGGAAGCCTTTGCTTTTTCCAGTGAAATAAACCATAAACTTCAGTAATATAAGTTTGAGGTTTCCTTGATTCAAAAAGACTAGCTTAACTTAACCATTCAACCTAAGTCAGTAATTTTATTCAGTTTTTTCTGTCATACAAGCACATTTGTTCTTATTCCAGAAATATTTATAAAATACCTACTGTGTACCAGCGAATGGTCTAGGTAGAGAGAACATGAAAACAACACAGATAAGACCCTTAACTACAAGTATATACCTCATGAGGTTTGGAGAAGAGAAACAATAAATAATTTAAATAGCAACATATAATCATATAAGGATAAGTGCTAGAGAATTAGTATATAATGATATAAAATAAGTCACCAAATGGCTATTTTAGATTGGATGATTGAGAAAGGCCTCTTAGAGGAATTAACATTGAGGTTGGAGCTGAATGATTTTAATATGTCCTCTAGCTTCACCTCAATTTCTTACAGAGTTATTTGAATTGTGTGAAGGAATACTGAAAGAATGTATTCTACAATATTTCAGGCAATCCTTCATATGACTGAATTAAAGACTGTAACTACTATAATAGCAAACAATCCATTTAGCAGAAAATTCACACCCTTGCATATGGGTGTGAATGTTAGTTTCTTAACATTGGAATTGGCTCTACCCTAAATAGAGTCTCAGGAAAGGGCTGCTTTCAAATTGGTGTGCAAAGCTTTAACCAATTCCAAGGTTTCCTGGCCAGGTTTCTACACAAATTTATATTTTAAAACCCCTTTAAATATAAAGCAAACCAAACATTTTGGAGTATCAAACTTTTTTCCATTAAATAATGCCACTAGGAAGATGCTAACTCACATATAATGTCCTAGGAGAATGAATCAAGTAGGTATTTGTTCAGGCTGATGTTTTAAGACTAGTTATTTGAGGTAAACTCCAGGAACATCTCTGGAGTTTATGAGTCAAATTGCCCTCAGACAGTTTTTAGAATAAAATATTGCATTAATCAGCTTTTCATTACAACAATGATATACCTGAGGTAGACTACTTTTTAAAGAAAGTAGGTTTATTTTGGCTCATGATTCTGGAGGTATGGGTCCAAACAGCATAGAAGGCCTTGGTAAAGGCCCTCACAAGCTATATTGCATTACAGCAGGAATACGTGTATGTGTCTATGTCTTTGTGATTGCTTTTCTAACCCACCAGAACTCACTCATGGGGCTCCATGCTAATGTTCTAAACTCCTGGAATCATTTCCCAGAGGCCTCACTTCTAAACACCCTGGCCAAATTAAGTTTCTCACTCTTAATACTATTTACATAAGACATTGGGAACTGTACATCTGAACAGATTTAGGGGAACAAACCATATTCAAACCACAGTAGACCTAGTCCTTTCAGGGTTCCCAATCTTTATAGTTCTCCTTTGGCTAAGAGATTTTCTGTCCTGAGACTACACTAGTTAGATGAGCTTAAGAGGAATGACAATGAAGTGGGGCACATGCCACCACCACTCTGCTCAAAGACTAGTAAACACTATTACTAAGTCACAGCTGCTAGGAAAATGGCTCCATTCTTCTGATTTATGAACCTTGTAAAGCACAATGTTCATGTGACCACTAATAAATGGTAAGAGTTGGCACATAAGGTAAGACTTATTTTCCATGTCATATGCAGATCTTAGATAACTAAAGGCTTCTTAAAACCAAATCAGACTTCCAGGGGCAAGTTGAGGATCTTAAACATTTTCTCTGCCATTAACTCAATAACTCTTGCATATTTTTACATTTTATTTGGACTTATGATAATTACAGAAGAATTTTTCTGGGATCAAAGTCTCATTGTTTTTATGTCCTAGACCACTAGTTAAGTGTATAGTTTTTTATCTATTTAAGATATTTGCAAATAATTCCTGGAGAGCTATTTCAAGAGAGTTATGAAATAAAACAAAAACATTAAATATTTCCTTCTCTATGCAGATTTTGGTATTACAAATGCAAAGCATAATGGAAAAGAAAATGAAAATCAAGAGAAACATTGTAAAGCATTTCAAGAACAATCCATCATCAATAACCTTTCTCTGTAAAAACTGTCATACGCTAGCCTGCTCAGGGGAAGATATTCATGTAATTGAGAGGATGCATCATGTCAATATGACAAAAGAATTCAAGTGAGTCCACAAAGACTCTTTTTATATTTTCCTACTAACAATGAACTGCCATGTTCTTCCAAAATTGTGAAAATGAGATTTTTGTTTAGAACTTCCCCTTTAGACCCCGCAGTTGTATGCCCATTTTCCCCTTCCCTCCACCCTGCTTTGTATTTTGCATTGAATTCATTCATTTATCTCATAAGACCTTATAAAGTTAATTATCATGTGCAAGATTAAAAAACAGACTAGTAGGTCAAAAAACATAACTTTGTCTCTCTTTTTTCCTATCTTACTTCTTTATTTATATATTGTTTGTTTTTAAAATAATATGTTCTGGGTAGGAAAAGAGAGATATAAGACTCAAGCTCTTTTTTTTTTTTTTTTTTTTTTTTGGTGGCACTGGGGATCAAACTCACAACCTCACACCTGCCAGACAGGCGCTTAAGCCACTGAACCAAACTCCCAGCCCTAGTGTCTTGAGACAGGGTCACACTATGTAGCTCAGGCCGGCCTTGCACTCGCATTGTAGCCCAAGCTGGCCTCGAACTCACAAGGGTCCTCCTACCTCAGCCTCCCAAGTGCTGGTATTAAAGGCGTGCACCACCACGCCCGCTCAAGCCCAGTTTTTATGAATTTAGCTTTTATTCAAAATTAAATAAGCAAACGCAAAAACTTTAAGAAACTTTTACAAATTACCTACATAAAAAAAGTTAATAGAGACTGTCACAAGTTGGCAACAAATAATTACAAATGTCTTTAGGGCCGCATGAAGATAAACCATGTCACAGCATGTTGATCTAACTGTGATATGAATAAGGCATAACTCACATTTGCACCAAGACCAGAATTAAAAAACAAAACGAACTTTAAAAGCTTAGCTCTACATTAAGCTTCTTTTTTTCCCCCAAGACTCAAACCCATTTTGAGCCACAGAATTTGTGGATGTTTTTGTTTGTTCTCAAATTTTTGAACAACCAAAATCAGTTTGGAATGACTAACATATTTAAAGAATTCACAAAAAGCAACAAGACACTTGACAGTTCATGGCGAAAAAGGATATCAATGTCAGTTTCCACAATGACTGTGGGAAGCAAGAGGGGGAAGAAATGAGGTGTTGAATTCTATAGGCACGGGGATGAGTATCAGATCCAACACAGATCCATGGGCTGTGCATAGATATTTTGCCAATTCTGACTGATAATTTTTCCTTGTAATTTTAGGCGACTTTATATTACAAGAGAAAACAAAACACTGCAAAGTAAGTTTGCTGACTATCAAACAAATGGAGAGATTATCTGCAAATGTGGCCAAGTGAGTAAACTGTAATGGGCTCAATTGTACTTTAATCGAAAGAAGTATTAATTGAATGTGAATTTAACTTTACTCTCACTCTCTGTTTTGTTTTCCAGGCTTGGGGAACAATGATGGTGCACAAAGGCTTAGATTTTCCTTGTCTCAAAATAAAGAATTTTGTAGTGGTTTTCAAAGATAATTCACTGAAGAAGCAATACAAAAAATGGGTTGAATTACCTATCACATTTCCTGAGCTTGACTACTCAGAATATTGTAACTTTAGTGATGAAGATTAGCAGCTGAGACAAGATTCTCATGGAATATTTTCAATTTAATATTTGATATTATCTTGAGAAATATTTTAATTATACTAAAGAACTGATGTGGAATTAATAAAGTCTTTACATTGAGCACTTTAAAGGAACACAATGATTTTGCTTTCAGTTTTCCATCTTATTGACTGACAGAGGGAAAAATCTGTCAAAAATACTCATCAGTGTTGAGCATTACAGTACTATGGAAGGAGAACTGAAGTATAAATGAGATTTCAAGATGCCAATGTCACTTCTGTCACTTATTTTCAAAATAAAATTAGGCAACTCAGTCAGTCATCTTTGTGAACCAAACTCCTTATTAATAGAATATTTATAATGTTGTCTTCTTTTGTTTTTCTTAATTTTCTTTCACTGTATAACAATCGCACAAATTTAGTGGCTTAACACAACACTCATTTATTATAGTACCTGTTCTATTGATCAGAAGTCTAAGCAAGGTTCTATGCCTCAGATCCCACTAGGCTGAAATCAAGGTGTCAACCATACTGGAGGCACTGAGGGAAGTATTCATTTCTAAGTTCATTGAAATTATTGCCAGAAGTTGTTTCCTTGCAGATGTCTGACCAAGATTCTTATTTTCTTGCTGAATGTGCACCGGGAATTGCTCTCAGCTCTTAGGAATACCTTTAGTATGTAACCTTCTCAAGGTCTCTTCCAAATGTAGATAACTGTTTCTTCCCAGGAGGCAGCAAAAACTCGCAAGCCTGCTAAGATGGCGCCTTTTATATAACTTAACTGTGATAACAGGAGAAACTATCTTACCATATTCGTAGACCCTACAAAGAATCAAGGCAAGGGAGATTGTTCAAGGCATCAGAATCTCAGGCAGGAATCTTGGGGGCCATCTTAGAAATCTGGCTCCATACCACTTGTCCAGTCTTTGCCATGAGTGGTACATGTGTATCCGAAGGAAAGCACTTTGATAAACATGAAGCAGCACAAAAACACAGTGTTATTGGGAACCAGCATCAAGTAGTTTAGGGCTTACTTTCTCAGTCCCCTTCTCCATAGACACAACTACCTAACAACGAAGTGGTGATTAAATTCAGACAATACTGCCTATGAGATTATCTGTGTTTGTGGAGAGAGCAGCTCATCTTGTCCAAGGTTCTCACAAGATTTTTCAAGAAGGAACTACTAAAGAACAAAAAGAAGATGGCCGTCTCTGCCTATCTGGGATTCCTGACGCTAGAAGAATCTCTGTGAGCAGTGACACTTTCAGTGATTCTAAATAAAGAACTATCATTTGAAGATGGATACAGTGTCAGCAATATCATCTGAAGATGGATACAGGGAATGCTACAGGGCATTCTCCCAGTAGAAAAGCAGCCTCTTTTATCAGGAAAGTGCTACAGTATTGAGAAAAAACCATAATTGACCATTTTAACTGATACTTAGCAAATCTCACAGCTGCCTTGTTCTACAGAAACAGTTAACCTTCTGTGACCAAGAAGAAGCAAAATGTTGGAGGATAAAATTATTCTGTAACTCTAATGGATTAATTGAATTCAATATTATATTAGTTTTGAATCTTTTCTTGACCTTAGCAAAGATGAATATTATCCAGTCAGAGCTCTTGGTAAGAAAGAGGGCAAAAGATAATTGTGGTTTTCTTAAAACATTTAGAAAATCTCAGCCGATTCCATTTAAAGTATTGCTGACTGCTAGAATGTTTTGGAAAATATGCAAGAAACCAAATGGGAAAAATAGCTAAATGTACTACTCAAACATATGTGGACTGTTTTTGAGGTATCAACAAATCTCAGGTTTTTCATCTATGTTTTCTATTAACTCTTTCCAATAAAAAGTGTTGTTTGTAATTTCAGTTGTAAAATACATGTTTCAAATAGTATAAAACTTAGTTTGTGATAGTACTTTTAAAATTGAACTAAGGTATATATACTTGATTCAGAAACAGATATAATTATTGTAGAATTTGATTGTTGCTGGAACATTTACTAGTCATAATATTTTAGTGTCACTCTCAGAATGTGCTCATGACAAGTAGACATCAGTGGGGAGTTAGAATGCCTTAGTTTTAGTTTCTGTAAGACATTATTTATTTATTTATTTATTTATTTATTTATTTGTGGCACCAGGGATCAAACACACAACCTCGCACCTGCCAGACAGGCACTTAAGTCACTGAGCCAAACTCCCGGCCCTAGTTTTTTAAGGCAGGGTCGCACTATGTAGCTCAGGCCGGCCTTGGCGCTTGTGTTGTAGCCCAAGCTGGCCTCGAACTCACAACGCTTCCGCTACCCCAGCCTCTCGAGTGCTGGGATTAAAGGTGTGCGCCACCATGCCTGGCTTCTATGAGACTTTTGAATGATTGGGTGACTTCGAGCATCCTTATCTTGTAAAGCCTGTGTTTCCTGTCCTGGAAGATGAGAAGTTGGATTCAATGATATCCAAGCTCCCATGGAACTATCATATCCTCATAGTCTATGCTTCTGGCACCCTGGCTGCTTTTAAGGCCTTATCTAATGATTTGTGATAATATCAGCTGTGGTCTAAGTACCAATGCATATACTCCACACTTAAATGTAGCTCATGTCTGTTCAAGGGTTTTCCAAAGAGCCCACAGAGCAGGTAGGTACACTGGCTAAAGTCATGTCCCAAGGCAGGTTAAAAAGGCTTGAAAATGTCAGGAAATTTTAAAACAACCATTTCTAAGTCAACAGATCACTGGAAGACCTTGTGAGTATAAAATGTGAAGCACAAGTTTCCGACAAGTCTATGACCTTTTCAGACTAACTGAAATTAAAACACGGTAGTTTAGTTTGAATACAAGACATGGAGGCAACACAAAGATGAATAAGGTCTAATTTACCAAAGGATGTAGCACATGTCACAAGTAATCATTAAAAGTGTAACTTGCTATAGGAGTGATAAATTTTTTCTTCTCTGCAATTTAATAGTTTCCATAGCAGAGTCTTATACCTTGGAGAAAAAAATTTCAGCTATATTTTCAATATAGTTGAACATGTAGCCAAGAAGAATCTGGAGTTTCTCTTTGTCATTATTGCTTTTATGATATGAGACCTCTATCCATTTGTCTGTTTATGGGTTTCTAGATTGTTTCCATAGTTTAGCTATTATGAGTTGTGGAGGTATAAACATGAGGATGAATGTTTCACTGTCGTGTTTAACTCCTTTGGGAAAATACCCAGAAAAGGTATAATGAGTAAAATAGTGTTTCTATTTTTAGGTTTTGAGTAACCTCCATACTTATTTCCATAGTGGTTATACTAGTTATATTCCCAACAGCAATGTACAGCATTTGTACGTTTTTATGTCCTTGATGATAGCCTTTCTGACTAGAATTATATGGAATTTCAGAGTTGTTTTGATCTGCATTTCCTTAATGACTAAACAGTCTGAACATTTTTTCATGCGTTTATTGGCCATTTGTACTTCTTTTGAGAAGTGTCTGTTCATTTCATTTGCTCATTTTGTGAATAGGTTGTTTTAGGGGTCTAATCTTTTTTTTTTTTTTTAGTTTTTTATAAATTCTATATTTTAGCCCTTTATTGGGAGAGTAGCTGATAAATTTCTTTCCCATCCTGTAGGTTGTCTCTTCACTATGTTCTTTCTTTTGCTATGAAGAAGCTTTATAATTTAACGCAATCCCATTTGTTGATTCTCGATATTGTTTCTTGTGCTATTGATGATCTGTTCAGGAAATCCTTCCCTATGTCTGTGACTTTGAGTGTTTTCCTTATTTTTATCTTCCAGCAGTTTCATTGTTTCTGTTTTTATGCTCAGGTCTTTGATCCATTTTTGATTTTGTTACTGAATGAGAGCAATGGATCTAGTTACTGGAAATGAATGAAATGTCAAGTTAAATTTTGGAAGCCAAAAAAGGATATTTATTATTTTGCCATGTAAAAACATTTTAAGTGCCAAAAAAAGTTGTAAGAAACTCAAACAATCTTAGGTGATTTTGGAAAAGAGCAGCACATAAACAAAACATAAGGGTTTTCCAACATCAGAGTAAATTTCTTATTGGATATTTTTGATGCTTTCTGCAAAATACTCTTGCCTTTTCTGATCAGTCTAACCCTTGCTCAAGTGTGTGTCTTCGTACATGGTTAGGTCATTCTCGGCCACTTTTTGACTAGATTCCTTTATGATCTTCAGAGGTTAAATAAAAAACACACAAATTTGACTTCATAGCATCCATTACAGATTATGTTTTCAGGACTGGACTGGAGAGAACAAGTGAGGAAAGTATTGCTCAGTCACTCTGAGCATAATAAAATACTTGGCTTCCAACAATCTGGTAAACAATTATGTGAGTCATAGAAATAGAGAAAACAGGAAAAGGATTTTATTTTCTTCTGAGATTTATGAAGTTAACTTGAAACAATTATAAACGCTTCATTTCTCTTTAATTAGTCTTATTAGATACAACACTTTATATCTTTGTCTTTGTACATAGAGTGACCAGTGACAGAAACTTGGGTTTGGATCCTCATTAGCCTTACAGCTTGGAAAAGCTACTTAATCTCTCTGAGATCAAGGGAATTAATACAAAGCTTGAAGGTCTGCCATGAAAATGTGGATACTGCATGAAATGGGAAGAGCAGAAGCAGCTACAGTAACCACAGATGTAGGGATTGCATAATGGCAATGGTAAATTTTATATACATGATTTTGGCACTTAGGAAGACAAATTTAGGTTATTATTCACTTACGCAAATAGTAAATTAAAGACACTTTTTAAACTTCAGTGCCTGTTTTGGATCCTGTTTTCTGATGTTTCTAAGGAGTTTATATATCTTATAATATTTAAACAGGATGAGTGGATGACTGAATGTCCAGTTCTTTAATTTTAACCCCCTTAACATACTGTGAAAATTATTTCATAATTCATCAAGCTGTTAGAATTCACATATTACTAAAATGACCAAAACAATTGATTTAGTGTAATGCTTTGCTCATTTGCTTATCTGAAATTAGTAACAATTCAGTTCTATATTAAGGTTTTTAATAGTAAAAATGCCTTTTTATAAGAATTTGTTAATGGTTTGTATTTCTATGACTCTTGTTTGCACACTTTATCCTAAATAAGCTGTTGAGTTCAACATTGCAACTTAATACAATGCTCACAGGCTAGATCTAATTTGATAAGCAAATCCTCAAACTAACATTTTTTTTTGTCTAATTACAGCACAAATTTTCTATTGAAAGCCATAATCTCCTGAGATAAAATTAGTTAAAATTCCCTAAACTTTGTAATAAATAATTAGTTCAGTGTTTTATTCTTATCACTCATTTATTCTGAGGTGAAATACAAAACTCAAGTAATAAACATTTTAAAATATTGCAGCCCATATAAAGTGTCATATCCCATGCAAAAGAGGAAAAAGAAAGGAAGTGAAGGCAGAAAAAGAACAAATAGAAATTAAGTCAAATATAAGCAATAAAATAAAAGGATATCCACATCAAAAGGGAGAACAATGAAACAGAATAAAGGAAAATAAATTTAACTGAGGGAGGTACATACTTCTAGTGGATTATTCCTTTATCCATTTATCAAACATTTAAAGATTAAATATACTTAAGGAATTCTTACTTATGAAATTGTCCATTAGGCAGAGAGTGGTGAATAAAGAATCATCCCCATATGGTTTTTCAAATTTGTTTGCAAAGATTAGCCAAACTCATAAGTGTTAGTAATATATAGAAGACATTGATAAATACAGTGAGAGGAGACGTAGAGATTACTTTCAATAGAAATTAAAGATCACATTGTATCGTGCATTGTCTAAGAGATTCCCAAAGTTCTTTTTGGAATTACAATCTTTGGGAAAGGATATTGTGTCAAGTCCTTGTGTATAGGTAAGAGCAGAACATGTGAAAACTCATAAATGTCAATTTGTCATCAACTATTGTTATGCTTTGGAAAAGCAAAAATTTTCTGACTACATTCAAAGTAAAATCTTATTTGTTGTTTAAAAAGTATATTTGGAGGTAATTTTGTCAATATCAGCAATACATACATAAAATAATGTTTGTTGTAAAAGAAACTGCTAGTTATGTAGTAAACTAATAAGATTCAATCTTCTGCAAGTGGTTAGTAAGGAAATAAACTAATGAAATAGGATGTTACAGAGAGACCAAGGTTCTCTGAATGGAGATAGAGATAGGAGAAAAACTGTGATCTACCTGTGTCATGATCACATGCAACCCATTAAAAAGATGTCCTGAGAACCATTCTATTCATCAAAAAATCTAGACCAAGTCCTCAGCAACACATTCAGAAGAGTCATTTGCTGGCCCAGGTAAAGTTGTTTGCCCATAACTAGTCTGAGGAAAAGAATGCTCAGATAACCATTTTGCCCTGGAACCAGGGTGACAGAGTGATGGGTAGATTGGGCAATATATACCTTTGTCCACAGTGTTTAATGATTAGTATCCAATAATACTTTTTTAGTCACTTCTCTTCATGGGGCATGATACCTGATCCCACAACTTAAAGGAGCAGAGATTTGGCTCATGTTTTCAGTCCATAGTGAGCCTGCTCTAAAGCAAGAACTACACAGTGGAAGGGACTGATGGAAGAAAGCTACTCATGTTATGAAGCAGAGAGAGAGGGGAGGAGCCCTGGGAAGGGATATATCCTTTCAGGTCACTCCCACACTGATTAGCCTCTTCTACTCAGGCCCCACCTCCTAACAGCAAGTCAGCTATGATGCTCCCATTGTCTAATCCTGTTTTGAAAGCCCTGCCTATAAGCAGGTGAGACCTTTGGGAGATGTCTTCTAAATAAGCCATACAAATACAGTACTTGCAAAAATTTTAATATACTTTATAATCAGTGCTCAATTTGGTTGAACTATGTGACTGAGCTAGGAGAGCATGTTCTATAACAAGTGAAACCAGTAAGTATTCTTAAACAGTGAATCGGGAGGTAATGAAATAAATGTAGATATTCTTAAAAGATAATTGCAAAAGGTGGAGAGAGATGAAGAATCTTAACAGGAGCTCCCAAATTTCAAGCTCATTTGCAGACTGAGAAATAAGTCAGGAAACAGAGGGATGGCATAAGAAGGAGAGAGAAAGTATAAGCATTGACCAGATGCCTGGGGAGATAAAAGAGAATGGAACCAAGAGTACAGAAATATATTAAGTTTGGGCAGAAAGGCAGCTGCTATTACCAGTTCAGAAGTAGGGAAGAATTAAAGATGAATAAAAGATATAGTTTCATGTAAAGGTACAAAAGAAAGAGAAGGACGGAATTTATTCTCCTAGCATCAAGTATGCCAAAATCTACTCAGAGTGTGGACTTTAGATGTGAAGATAGACATGAGACACAAAGAAAATTGCAACAACTTTTAAATCTGATGTATGCCAAATGTTTATTAAGAACCTATGCAGTATTATGAAGTCCAGTAGAAATGGAAATAATAAATGTGGGACCCACGATTAAACAAATATTTATGCAGGAGATTAAACTAAGTTATATTATGTATTCAAAAAGCTATGGTCAGTGTAACCGAGTGAAACTGGGCCTTTCTCAATACAAAGCTGTATTTAGAAAAACTCAACATCAACAACCAAACTAATTAAAAACTAATCAAATATTTATTTATGACATGCAAATAATTCCAAGGGGAAATATATATTATAAAATATTTTAAATTCCTCTTGCTGTATTTCCCAAAGAACTGTTCAATATAGCATAAGAACTACCATCCTATCTCTTTCACTTTCTAAAAACTTATCAAAATTATCTGTTTATAATCAACCTATATTACTTTTTATCTCCTTGAACTCTTCCCCCAGTCTCTTTCTTTTAGAAGATAAATCACATTTGGCTTTACTATGCTTAATTCTTTGCCTTTCTTCTCATTACCTCAGATTTATAGATGAAGCACAATTTTGTCTTTTTACCTTAGAAGTGGGAATTGGAGAAAGGAGAAATTTCTGTGAACATCCATATTAATATTTTTAGTATGGCAGAATAGCAGAGAACAATAGTGCAAGCAATCAATTATTTGCCCCTTATCTCTACACTCAACCTAGTTGTCTGCTCCCTGAAAATGCACCCATGTTCTTTACACAGTTTTTTCCCCTAACTAGTATGATATTAAACTTTGCCAGAAAGTTTTGGAGAGACCGTGCCGTAAGAAAGGGTTTGCTCCCTGGCTCTTGGACATTGGTTTATTTAGCTTTTGTAATGTGAGTGGCTTCTTGAATACCCAGTTCCTATAGGATATATGGCTTTGTCCAGCACTGGAGTTTTACAGTTCTCTTCATATATCTGTGCTCAGTGGTCAACAGCTCCCCAGGCACCTCCTCAGGGAGTTTTGTGTAGAGTCCTCCGGTGACACAAGTCCTATGAATAGTTTTCCTTGTGTCTTGAAAGGGCACATTGAAGCAAGTTTCAGGCAGAACAAGTGACTTTCCTACATTAGAAGTAGAAACGACCCATGATGGCCTTCCCCAATAAGGTTGGATCTCAGTCTTGAGTGCTTTATCTCAACTTTAAGGGTAGTGGGTATTTCACATAGCTGATATTTCTATAGCTTTTAAATTTCCTTTAACTTATTACCAATTGTCTGTTATACCAATTCCATTATAATCAAAGACAATTTATATTAAACTTCAAATTATTATGTAGCTTCTCCTTTCAGATTGGACTCAGACTGCCACAACAATATTTAAAGAAATAGGAGAATTAATTCATAAGTTACAATTTCAAAATACACTATTACTATTATGTGAAAGTATTATGCTTCACGTAAGAAATAAACACTGACCAATTCTCTAACCAAATAATTTAGGAAGAAGACAATGTATTTCACCACTATATAGTTTCATTTTCTGGATTCTAACAAACAGTTTTGTAACACCAGTGACTGTACCCCCCAAATCCTAAAAGACTACAGTACTGCACTTCCATCCATAGGCTCACCACTATCACTATTCTTGTATTTTCAGAGCATTCATACTAGCATTGAGAAAGGTAAAATAAAGATATAGAGGATATTGAACTCTCAAAACATGATTAACAGAAAGAGAATCAGCATTTATTGAATATACTTTAAATGCCAGGATTCTTTATGTTTGCACCAATACATATTAATTTTTCCTTTAGAATTTTAAAGCAAAGAAGAATTTATTCCCTTGCAAGGAATCACAATATAGAATTTTGATTTTGAGCACAAAAATCCGCTAGGTAGTGTTGATTTAGCCAACATAGACAATTCTTAAAAATAAGGTATTTTTTCTATTATAAAATCTGCCTGTTTACATGCAATAGATGACTTCCTCCAAGATGGCCGCCCAGATGACACCGTGACCGGGAGGCTCCCTGAATATACCATCAAAATGCCGGAATATAAACTAATATAATAACAGAGAGAAGGAAAAAAGAGGGAGATGGGTCCTCTGGACCCAAGAAGAATCTAAAACGAGAACTGTAGCCCATGGAAAGAGTAAAAGAATAAAATAAACAAAGGCGGAGACCAGAAGCACCTCTGTCCGGAACGGAATCCAATTAGCGCTGCGACCCGAGCCGAGCCGAGAAGGTACGATCCAGGTGCTCTTGATACGCGTGGAGTTGCCGGGAGAATTG
>RJWM01012185.1:0-57221 GCA_004363535.1 Dasyprocta punctata | reverse complement strand
TTTCAATGCACCAAATTATACCAAATATACAAACTTCAATATGCTTTGCTATGTCAAATAAAAGCTAATAACTATCACTATCAGCAAAGCTCACTAGATAGTTACTTATGGAATAAAATAAAAATGAATTTGAAAAATTTAAGATTGATATGCTATTTTAATTTGAGAGAATAATTTTCACATACTAAGTTTAGCATTAGAGTGCACATAAATTATCAGCGACAGAGGGTAAACACAGAAATATTACAAGCAGCATACATTGTGTTCCCTGTGACTAACGCAATATTATTTACAGATCCGGTTGCTGTGGTGATGGTCTCAAATGTTCATCTTCATCCAGGAACCCAGCAGAGATTTTTTTCTAGCAGTGTAAATAAATTCTAAATTAAAAATTTTATTTTAAGAATTACTTAATTTCCATGAATACAGAGAGCACTCAATTTTGTATAATTCTATTACATTGCATTATTGGAATAGTAAATTAAAAGATATATAAAATATGTAGTTTTTAAAGATTAGGTTTAGAAGATGAGGATGTTTCCCTCTTGATAGACAACAGGCTTTTTGCTTTTCTACAGTGATGTAGCATGATTCTGTTAAGGCCAGGAGATTGGTGCACTTTCACGGAGCTTAGCATGCAGTTGTAACCAGCAACTTTTTGTTGAAGTTTTTAGTAAGATATCCAAATACAAAAAAAAATTTATTGAGAAAATCGTATTTCAGAAAGGCACTTAGAACAAAGTGAACAGAAATTGAATTAAATGAATTAAACCTAAAAGATTGGTTTCCTTGCTTTGTGAATTTTTCAGCCATTTGGAGAAACATTTTCTTCCTGCATGATGGTCAGGATTTATCCTTGTGAGGTCCCAATTCCTATTTGTAGCCCATTTAGATATTTCATGTGGAAACTTCTTGTTGGAAATTGAAGCTTTATGATATGTAAAGCCCAAGGCTGTTGTCAAGTTAAAAAACTTTCTATCCCTTGCTACTCTCTTTTAATTTCTCTGTCCTGGTTTGTGAGCTATACTGGCATCCATATCTGGCTGAATGCTTAACTGGTGATTTTTTTTATGTTTCTTGCTATTTGGAATAGTTATACACAGTATTTGCTTACTTTGATGGAAGGTAAATAATTTTTTCTTTGTATTCTTTTTTATCTATCATCTACTTGAAGGCATAGATGCAGGACAAAATTTCATGAATAAAACTCTGATGGCACAGGAAATCCTACAAAGAATCAACAACCAGAGTCTCATCTTATTAATCATCTTTACCTTTGTTGATGCTCAATTTTTCTTTGTATAAATTGTTGTCAGTATCTGGAATTTTTTTTTTTTTTTTTTTTTTTTTTGTGGCACCGGGGATTGAACTCACAACCTCGTGCCTGCCTGACAGGCACATAAACTGCTGAACCAAACTCCCGGCCCTGATATCTGGAATTTTTTAATGGTAATTGGTCATCTAGTAATGGTTCCCAAGTGTTTATGGTGGATGGTTTAATTACTAAGGTTGTGAAACATTTTAAACTGCATATAAATACAACCTTTATTCCTGTCAGTTATTTTAAGAAGTAACCATGACCATGGAAGTTACCTGGTTAAATAATTTAGCTTTACTTAGTTATTACCCTAGTTTAATTGATAGAAAAGGCTTGATGTAAGAATCTTTTGGGTGATTTGTCTGCCTTGAAATAAGGTTTCTATGTATTCTAGGGCAGACTTGATCTCCATATTTAGCTGGGGTTGGCCTTGAACTCATAAAGACCTCACTGCCTCAGCTGGTAGTATGCCACCATGCCTATCCTTGATGTTATAGTCTTAAGAAAATTACCTTGCATACTTAGCATCTTCTTTTTAATCTATAGATACAGTTGACTCTTCCAATCTTCCAACACCCCCAAGTCACTACACTGTCAATATCTATTACAGTTGGCAGCAAAAACCACTCAGTGGAGGTATTTTACACTTCACATATGTTTGCCTAGTGGCTAATTCTTTCTGGACTTTATTTCATTCATTCAGTGTCTTGTTAAAAGCAGCAAAAGCTGTCAAAATAAATAGTCTCTCAAATTTTCCAATAGTTTTCTCCAAGATTCTGAGAATCAGGAGAGAAATTACTCTCCCACATTTTGGTGGATGAATATTGTATGAAATGGTTTTCTGTGCATGATAAGGTCCAGCAGCCTGCATTTGCGGCTTCCAGACTGCTTGTTCTTGGATTCTCATGAGCGCTTGTATTAGTTTTCCTGTCATTAAGACAAAATCCCTAACACCTACAATTCAGAAGAGGGAAGAGTTTTAGCTCACAGTTCCATAAGTTTTACTCTGTGGTCTGCTGGCTCAGAGGCAGAAATGCTATGGTAGAAGAGAGGTGTGATGAAATGAAGCTGTTCCCTTCTTGAGTCCAGGAGACAGAACACAAGGGAAGGGGCTGGTGAAAGCTACACCTCCAAACCTTACACTGCATCCTCCAACTGGTCCTGGCCTCCCAACAGCACGTTCTTCTATGAACCCAAGCAGATGAATGTGCTAATAATGAGTGTGCCAACCCGTGACCTAACCACTTCTCCAGGAGTTTCATTTTTCTTTCCCTAGGAGTCTCTTAATGAGTCAAGTTGTTATTTGATATTAATTAGCACAATGGTATGTAAGTTTTAAAATTGTAGTATTCTACTTCTAGGTACCAAGTTTTTTATTCACTAGGATACAACTCATAGGTATAGAGGATCCAATGCGAGAAGGGGCTGGCCAAGATGGATAGTGGATCTCTACCACAAAATCATTAGGGGACTCTTGTTCTTCCTGCATTATTGTGCTGCAATTCTCTGTTCTAGTTAAAACGTATATGGGATCCAAGTGATCTGGCTAGTGGACAATGACAAATGCTCTAAGTTTCCATTGTAATTAATGATAGAAATAAATACTAAGTATATACCTTTATATATAGTGAATATTTAGCAAATTGGTCATTCCTTTGGTTGGAAGATCTAGTTTCTCTCAGCTGGTCTTTGCCCAGTTTAGAAATTATTTATTACAGATTGGACAATATATGTAAGAACATTCTATGTGTATTGTGTTGGGTTGTAGAATCTATTTTGATTCTGCCATTGTTTATAATATTTTGGTCTGCCCAGAAGGATGGTGGCATTAGTAAAGGAAGAAGTCAAAATTAGAAGTATAAGAGGATGAAAACAGAACTGTCTTGAGAAGGAAATGAGCAAAGATGAAGTCCAGCTGTTTGCTTATTTTCCTCCTAAATGTCCTTTTGTGGCATCCTCAATCTGGTAGATTGTTTACCATTAGTAGAAAAGTTTATTTAAGTAAAAGGTAAAGAAAATAGTTACTACATAATAAAATGACATAGCAATATTTGTGTGGGATTTCCATGATACCATTTTGCCTCAGAAAATGAAACTTGACTTTAGTTAGAATTGTTTTTTGGGGAAAAAAAGGTGCATTCATGGTAATAAATTCTGAAAGAAAATCCTCTTTCAAATAAATAAGTGCTTCCTACAAGAATGGCATGGAAGACCATTCACTGTACTGTAGTCTCAGCTGATGAGTCTACAGTCACCCAAACTTTTTCTGAAGAAAATTAGATGAAGGGTTTTATTAGTTTTAATCAGAGATTTCAATGGCACTGACCAGGCAACATGGGTCTTCTCTGAAATGTACAGGATAGATGGAAATGATCTATGTTTATCCATGCAACTATGCTGTGAGCAACTTTGTAAGAAGTAAATCTCTTCTAATACAAGTGAATAAATAGCTAGTGCTCTCTATAATTATGCTGAAATAAAGACACAGACCAAGGAAGCGTGAGAGAAAAGAATCCATCTGGAATCAAATAATTACATGCAGTGTGGATGCAGAATTTTATTAAAATTTAAATGCATGTCTTATTTTTAATAACTAAAATATAATTCTAAAGGAATTTTAGACAATCTCAGATTTCATTGAATTATACTCTTTCATCTCCGCATTTTAAAAAGCTGCATTATTAAACATTATAATCCTATCTTGATCACCTTAAGTGTCAAGTAAAATATTTAGAGAAGTTATCTAAGACGTTTCGTGAATCATTAAAGCCTTTTTTGTGGCTTCAATTCTTTTTCTCCTTGGAATAGAAATAACATATACTATATTTCTGTATGACACTTAGAGAAACAAAGTAATATGTAAACCACATGATTTCAATTTTTATATAGACTATATTTGAAGAAAATTTTGATGCAGAGAAAACTTGAGAAGATGATGCAGAGGTTCTTATATACTGTGTCACAGATTTTCTCTTACTATTATCTTGCCTTACTGTGGTATATTGCTACCATTAAAAAAATCAATTAATACAATGGTAATCATCAAAGTTAACTGTTACTCAGGTTTCCTTTTTTGCTATAATCTACCTGAAAAAGTCTCTCAACATAACCAATGCTTAAGGAGTAAGAAACCTATGTTTTCCATTCAATATGACAGAATATCTGCATAAGATGTTTGGGACTTGGCTGTATGGGAGAGTTGTGTCTTCCACCTAATTTGTTACTGCAGTCAATCTGGTCTCAGGTATTTGGGTTTTTTTTTTTTTTTTTTTTTTTGGTTTAGGGGTTGATTTTTTGGAGTACTTCTTTACTTTCTGGCATTGCAAAATAATATACTATTTGAAAAATTAGTAATTTATCCAAGGAAATTGTCTTTCTCTCTTTACCTATTTACTAAGAAAGGTATTATGAACCAAGATCAGAGCACTAAATGTGCTCGGTTTTTGGATGTTGTCTCTTTTAGGTCCTCTCAGACGATACAGCAGTGAAAATAAAATATATATATCTTTATGTAAACATTTTTTATTGCATTCTGTTTTCTATTAAACATAAATTGAGATTTTTGGGAAGATGGTGGAATGGTGAGCAGTAGTGAAACAGCTTCTCTGATATTTGGAATCCAGATGCTGCGATGTAGCAACATAAGGAAGAAAAGAAAGAGGGAGGTGGTTCCCTGCGGCCCAGCAAGGATCCGAAATGAGAATCAGAACCCACAAAGAAAGAGAAGAGAAGGGCCCCCAGAGGAGGGAGGTGGTAAGTGGTACTTTCTCCCCAGGCCCCGCTCTTGGCATGGGAGGGGTGACTCGAATCTCAGAGGCACAGTGACTACTGGCGACCCCAGAGGTTTCCACAGAGAAATGCACCAGTGGAACAGAGCAGTGGACACTGTGGACTGCAGTGGTCACTGAGTTATTTGGGTTCAGATATCCCTGAAGGAGGGGATTATTTTGTGGTAGCCACCTTGGGGAGGGGCCAATGGAAGTCAGAAATCAGAGCAACTGTGGTTTGTGATGTCTAGTGGCCCCAAGTGTCGGGAGAGGTGTAATAAATTTGAGTCAGCAGGAGGTCAGGAGGCTGAGTTCATATCAATAGGGAGCTGAGTCCAAGCTGGAAAAGTCACTCAGAGTGTTGTGGGATAAAAAATTTAGGTCTGAGTCTCACAGCAGAAACCTTTAGGCAACCTTGAACTTCAGTTGAATTAAAGGTGTAGTTTTGCTGGGATTATTTACCACTGTCATAATTTTACTGCTGGCATGCTGGGATTGAGCAATATGGATCTGGGCTCTGTCTGCTCCCTCTGTCAATCAATCATGGCAGAGGCACACCCCGAAGTGAACATTTTTTTCTGCTTTTTTTTCCTTTCTTTGGTAATTACTTTTTTCTTTTTCTGTTTTCTTGATTACTTGTTCTTCTTTTTATGAGTCAGAATATTGTTTTTAGGTTTTTGTTTGTTTTGTTCTGTTCTTGTTTCTGTTTTGTCCTTCATTACTTCATAGCAACTGGGAAGCCCTCCTGTACACAAATAACAAACTCACTGAAAGAGAAATTAGGGAAATCACACCTTTCACAATCACATCCAAAAAACGGAATACTTAGAAATCAACCTAATAAAGGAAGTAAAAGACCTTTACATTGAGGACTACCATATTCTGAAGAAGGACATTAAAGAGAATATCAGAAAATGGAAATATATCCCTTGCTGTTGGGTAGGAAGAACCTATATAGTGAAATGGCTATACTTCCAAAATTTTTATGTGGATTTAATGCAGTCCTGATCATAATACCAACAGCATATCTCACAGAATTAGAGAAAACAATCATGAAATTGATTTGGAAAGGGGAGACCTAGTATAGGAGAAGCAGTTCTGGGCAACAAAGACAAGGCAGCAGGCCGCCGGGCGTGGTGGCGCACGCCTTTAATCCCAGCACTCGGGAGGCTGAGGTAGGAGGAGCGTTGTGAGTTCGAGGCCGGCTTGGGCTACAACGCGAGCGCAAGGCCGGCCTGAGCTACATAGTGCGACCCTGCCTCAAAAAAAAATCCGGGGCCGGGAGTTTGGCTCAGTGCCTTAAGCGCCTGCCCTGGCAGGCGCGAGGTTGTGAGTTCAATCCCCGGTGCCGCAAAAAAAAAAAAAAAAAAAAAAAAAAAAAAAAAAAAAAAAAAAAAAAAAAAAAAAAGACAAGGCAGGGGGAATCATGTGAAATTATACTACAGAACTACTTTGATAAAAGCAGCATGGTACTGGCAAAAAAACAAACAAGCAAACGAACAAACAACAGACCCAAGGATCAATGGAAGAGACTAGAAGTTGCAGAAATAATTACCAACATATTCAAACACCTTATCTTTGGCAAAGGAGCCAAACTCATTCACTAGAAGGACAGCCTCTTTAATAAATCGTGCTGGAAAAACCGGCTTTCCACATGTCAAAGACTTAAACTAGATCCATGTCTCTCATCATGAACTAAACCAAAATAAATAGATCAAAGATCTAAATTTTAAAACAGAAATCTGTGGGAGAGAGAATAGGTAGAACTCTCGAAGATGTAGATGTAGGCAGAGAGTTCATCAAAAAGTTCCAACTAGCAGGAAATACCACGAAGAATCAACACCTGGGATTGCATCTTATTAAAAAGCCTTTGCACAGCAAAAGAAATCACCAACAGAATGAAGCAACAACCCACAGAGTGGGAAATATTTTATCCAGTTCTTCCTCAGTCAAGGGACTCATACCTAGAATGTACAAAGAACTCCAAAAAAAATCAGACCCTCAATTTAAAAAACAAAGTCCAAAAATGGGTATCTGAAATTAATAGACACTTCTCACTTTTTCATACCAGAAAGAATGACTATGATCAGGAAATCAACCAATAGCAAATGCTGGCAAGGCTGTGAATGAAAAGGATCCCTTCTCCACTCTTAGTAGGAGTGTAGACTGATACAACCACTGTGAAAATCAGTGTGGAGATGCCTTTAAAAAATAAAACTAGAGCTTTCATTTGACTATCTATTCCCTGTCTTGGTATCATAGTGAAAGAAGTAGCACTCATGTTTATATTAACACTTGTGTTTATAGCAGCACAGTCTGTAATCGCTAAATCTTAGAAAGAGCCCAAATGTCCATCAACCAATGAATGAATAAAGAAAATCTGCTTTTCAAAATTTCTTACGTTAAAGAGTATATAACAGGATAAAACCAATCAAAACAAGCCAGTGTAAGAGATACAGGTCTTTAAAACATTATGAAATCAACAGTAGTTACCATAATGCCTTTTGATATCTTCAAAATAGCTACAGATAACTTCAGACATAGCAAAAATCAAGCAGAACAGAACAGAATAGAATCAATAAAAACAAAACAATGAATGTGATAAAGGACTTCAAAACAAGTCAGTAGTAAATCCAAAAGTGCTACCATAATATATCTTGGTATCCTTGAGGTAACTTCTCCTGCCATTGGATTTAACATAATCAAACAAAACAAAGGAATAACACCCAACCCAACAAAACAATGAAAATGGTATAAGACCTCAAAACAGACCACAGGGAATTGACAATGGCTGCTACCCTCAGAAGAAGACACTCTCCCCATCAAGATGATACACTGCTTAGCGATATCCTCTGAACCTGTGATCAGACCACTGGCCCTAGACCTGCAATGTTTGTTTAACTAACACCAAAGCACCACAGGCATCCAATTGCATTTCACCTCAATAGCCATCATCACAATCTGTGTTTCTCCAGATAAACTGGTTGATTGGGATGGGAGGGATTGATACTTCATTTGCCAGACCGTGCACCAGAAGGGGATGGGATCTGGCTGTTCCCAGTCTGGTCGTGATCCATGCATGGTGCCAGTTGCCAGACTGGGTTTGTTTGCTGCTGCGGCCATTGTTCTCTCTAACACCAGTCCATGAATAGCACTGACTCATGGGGTGAGGCTTGGATCTAGTTGTTCCCAGTCTGCCGGAGGCCCAGAAAATGTGTGTTTTTTGTACAGTGGAGTACTACTCATCCAGAAAGAGGGATAAACTCTAGACATTCCTAGATAAATGAATATACCTTGCAATCATACACTCAAGTGAAGTAAATCTGATACACATGTTCAATATCACTTGGTTTCTCAGATGAGAGAAATTGAAAATGTAAATCAGGGCCAAAAATGTATAACAGATATTGTAAAACAGGAAGAAAATGTTCAAATTGGAAGGAGAACTAGGGAGGGTGTTGAGAAAGGAAGGAAGGGAAAATTTAAAAAGAGACTAGAAGGAAAGCATGGAAATAAAGGTTTTGTAACTAGGTGGAGAAGAGGGATTGGAGGGAGGGGAGGGAAGGGGATAAAAAACTAAAATCAAGATATATCACATACAAGTACCAACTCCATATGATTAATTCTATCATTATGTGCATGTAAAATGTACCAATGAAATTGATTTAAAATATAAGCATGGATACTGGTACGTCCAGTTCTATTCATTTACCACATGGATCATTCTAGATTCTTTCCCTTGTTTATTTCCAACAGCTTGGAACTTGTTTCCAACCACCCTACCTTCTATTTACTTCATTGTTAAGTTATCATATACATGTATAGCAGTGTTAAGTCGCAAGGGCCTACCCTTATATCTATTTCCTTTTGCACATACTCTTCTAGATGCTCTCAAAATTTACTTACTTTTCCATCTCCCTCAGTGAAATTCTTTGCTACAAATGTAATGAAGTTAGATTCTCTTGTCATAGTCTGCATTCAGTCTTGGGATCTTCCCACCTTCTGAATTATTATTTTAGTAGTTTGCATGTATTATATATAAGTTTATTTAAATAGTTTCTATATGTAATACTTTAATTTTTATGTTGTAGCTTTATGGATTTTGACACATGGATTATTTTCTATATTCACCATTATAATATCCTACAGAATTCTATCACTGACCTAAACACTTCACCACTCCCTACCTGTGCAAGGCCTCCTCTACCACCAAGCCCTCAGCAACCACTGATCTTTGATTTACCCTACCATTTTGCTTCTTGCATAACATCATATCATTATAATTAGATATCAAAAGGCCATTTCAGACTTGATTCTTTTCCCTAGCAATATACATTCCATATCTTCTTAAGGCTTGATAGCTCACTTCTCAGTATGCCGGAACCATAACCCATTTTATGACTATCCAGTTTGTTTGCACATTCACCTACTGAAGGACATCTTGGTTACTTCTGATTTTGGTGTTGATATGAGTAATTGCATGTAGGTTTTTATGTGGACATAAGTTTTCAAATTGGCTTGGTAAACACCTACAAGTGGGGTCACTGGATGGTATGATAGGCTTTTCAGCTACGAAACTGCCAACATCACTGTTTTACTTTGTCTTCCCACCTGCGAGATTGAGAAGTCCTGTTGCTCTGCATCCTTTCCAGCATTTGATATCAGATTTTAAATGTATAATGATGTCTTGTTGTTCTAATTTGAAATTACCTAATGACAAACCATAATGAGAATTTTCCCATGGAAAAGTGTGATATATTTTTATTTCATCTCAGCTAGGTTACAGTACCTCAGTATTTACTCAAACAGTAATCTAGAGTTTCTGTGAATATAAATTTACACACACCTATACACTGGGTGATTGAAATATATAGTGAATATTTACATAAAAATGTATTACAGTAATAGACAGGTTGCTATTAATCCTCCTCAAAAGACTCCCCCTCACACTGAACACACCCACCTGCTTGTTCTTTCCACTAGCTGAAGTGGTTCTGGAAGTGTTTTTAGTGTAGGCAAAGACTTTTATGCTTCACCATGACCGCATTGTGTGTCACATATCACTTCTGGTACTGCAACTTCTTTCTAATAAGAACATGGTGCACCCTCATGCACCCTTATTTGCTGGCTTTGGCACTGTGTGACTTCTGGCTTTTCCCACAAGTCAAAATGACCCTGAAAAGTCAAAGTTTTGTAGCCCTTGAGACAGCCAGGACAGCGCAACGAACGACACAAATGAGACCTGAGAAGTCTGATTCAAAAGTGGCAAGAGGGATGGGATAGAAATGTTTTTGAAGCAAGCAAGAGTATTTTGAGGGGGATTAATGCAAGATGTCTTTTACGCTAATACATTTTCTATCTAAATGTTCGACACATTTTTAATTATACCGTACACATACATAACTTTGATGTGACTGGCATTGAAATCCGTAAACTTCAAGAAAAACAGATTATCTTCACAGTGCGGATGATTCTCATCTATTCAATTAAAAACCTTCAGAAAAAGATTAACCTTCCTTGGCCAGGGACTTAGCTCAGTGTCGTAAGTGCCTGCCTGGCAGGCGCGAGGTTGTGAGTTCAATTGAGGTACAAAAAAAAAAAAAAAAAAAAAAAAGATTAACTTTCCTGATAAATAGGGAGCTCTGTCAGCAGCGTGCTTTCAGATTTGAACTGCAAGCCTTGCCTTGGTGTCTAGCCTGACAGCTGACCCTGTAGAATTTGCACTTTCCAGACCTGCCAGTAGTGTGAGGGCAAATTTCTCTGTCTCTGTGTCTTGTCTCCCTCTCTCTGTCTCTCTCTCCCTCTCTGTCTCTCACATTCCTTTGGTTCTGTTTCTCTGAAGAATGCTAAAACAATAACAGTTTCCATGTGGGACATAAAAAAGTAATTTGTTGGTCAGTTTAAATCAATCTGGGTGACATTGTCATGCAGACGCTCACTGCAGTCTCTTTTTCTTATTGATGTTAATAGCTCAGGTCTTACCTATCTCTATCTTGAGTACCTAATGTATGTTCAGCTCAGCTGAGCCTCAGATATTTTCTGAGTTCTATCATAGCTCTTCAGAAAAAAAAATTCCTGGTGATTCTTAATTTATATGTCTTGCAGTTTTCTTTAGTGAGTTCAGGAGTAATAACAGAGTCAGAGGTGATGTACTGAACAGAAGGAACGGATGTAAGTTTCCGTTAGTAATGTGGTATTATGATGAGGAGGAAGGAAAGAGTCTTTAGCCTTCTAGCAAGCCAGTGCCTCTGAACCATGAATTCATATGTGTTTCTCAGTTTGTTCTGCCCCACCTTAGGTAAGAGATTTGTTAGTGTGAACTGAAGTTGAGGATTTTCCTTTCCACAGGGAAGACAAGCGCTCACTAGTCTTGGATATTTCCCTTCTCCCAAGGCAATTAGGCTCTGAGAAAATCCTGACAGGTTAGATTGTGCAAACTTGTGTCTCCTGAGGGTATTCCTGGCTAAGAACAGGGTGGTTTGATGTATTTAAAAATAACTTCTTTACCTTTCCTCCTACTGGAATCATGAGGGAATATTTCGTAGTATAGTCACTGTAGTAGCTTGGTTAAACTCCTGGAGATAAATCTCACAACATTGTGGGAGCTCCCTACGACCCAGTTCCTCTGAGGTTCCCCCCTAAAATGTGTCTGCTCTGAGCCTCTAGCAATTCATTAATGACACATTAGGTTTCTTCATGCTGCACCTGGTTTCTGCAGTGGTTTCCTCTCATGAGTGTCGGACTCAGGAACCTTGCCTGTCTGTCTGTATAATCTGGAGAGCAGCAGTTTGCCTGTGTCCTCCCCACTCCTACAGATCCAAGAAGAGCTGCTGATTTTTAGTATGTTCAGCCTTTTACTTGTTAGAATGGAGTGGAGATTGCTAAGCTCTTGCATATATAAATAGAAACTGGAAGTCAAATTTCATATTATTTTTTAAAAAATAATGAAGAAATCACTTTTATGGATGTATTAATCAGCTAGGACAATCTACCTGACATCCACAAATTAATGGAGTAGAGGTTTAATTTGGTTCACATATTCAGGGGTTTCAGTCCATGGGTGGCTGGATCCAAGGCAGGAACATCATGGTGGAAGGGGGTGGTGGAGCCAAGTTCACTTCATAACAGCTGGGAAGCAGAGGGTGAGGAGTACCAGCAAGAAATATGCCCTCTGAAGTCACATCCCAGTGACCCACCACTCCAGCTGGGCCCCCCTCTCCTAACAGCACACTCAGGTGAGAACATCAGTGAACTAACTCACTAGTGAATATGGTGCCCCCATAATCCAATCAGCTGTCCAGGAGTCTCCTAACCTAACCCAGTTGACAATTAAGATTTACTACCACAATAGGCTAGGCTAGTTGTTCCAGTTCAATGAAAATATTACTACCATGAACTATCAAACTGCCATAGGAGAAAAACCTCTTTAAAATAAAAAATAATTTTATCAATAACAGGTAAAAACTGTTTTATCTATAATCCACTGTGAGTTTCATTAATATAAATTTGGATTGTGGACTCTTAACTCCATAGTTACAAAGTTGAACTCAACATACCACCAAATCAAGGAATCAAATCAAGTAATTTTCTCCCAGCCAATGTGTTTTCAGTACAATTTCTGCATGTCCCTAGATCACTGCTGTCACAGCCTGTCACAGTGTGTACTGTTCTAGGTGGCTGACCAGGTTGAATTTAACCTCTTGCTCTGTACGCTGGGCTCTGTTTTGCATATTATCTACCGTCTCTACCTGTCACACCCATTCACACCTCACTCCACTTCTATTCTAATGTATTCTATTCTGTTCTTTCCACTGCATTTTATTTCATCAACTCCATTTAAGAAAAGTAGCAGTCATAAATCAATCAACTCAACATATTTCATGGACTGTTAGTAGTTTTTGATGTGCAGTTAAAAAAGATAACTCCTATACTTTGTATGCTAATTCAAATTGTTTCCAAAGTTTGGTGTAAGATTTCTGTAATTGCTTCTACTATAAAGCTTGTTTTGGTGTTAAAAAGAGAACACAGAGACATACCTTTACTCTATAGATAGTCAAAATAGTTCCAGTGCTTGTTTTGCAAAACTATCTTTGACTCCAAAATTTGTGATAGTTGTGTTTTATAATACATTCTTTGATCCCAATTATTTTTAAATTTGAAACAAAGTAGGAAAAAAACCTGACATTATATGACCTTGTCAGTCCTGATATGGATTGCAAACTTACTCCACAGCATTTTTTTCTACATTGTGCATCATCCTCTTCATGTATTACTTAATTAGCTTCACTCTCTGCATGTGTGCAACATCCTTGAGGGAGTGTCAAAAGAAATTAAATAAAAATGTCTTGCTCAGCTCTGAAAAACAGTTCCAGAAAATTGGCATCAGCAATATGTGAAAAGAAGGCTTTGCTAATTAGATTATCAGATGTGTGCTGAAAGGTACCTGGAGATTTATTGGCAATATCATATGGTAGATGCCACGTGCAGAGAAAGAAGCTGTACATTTGTGAATTGAACAGCTTAGAATAAAACAAATTGGTTCCTTTCAGTTATTTCCTGTTTTATGTATTATTTTTATCACTTTAATTGGACGACAGTGTGAGGCATGGTGTGACCACTTGATGCAGGTGTTGTGATGGTTTAGGTTGAGAATGTGTACCCCAAGGCCTCGTGTTCCCATAGGTGGGCTTTTGGAGGGTAACTGAATCATGGGATAACATAGCTGACTTGCTGTTTGGATGTGGAACAGGGGAGGTGAACTGGTGGGGGTCCGACTTGGAAGGGAATATCTGCGCCCCACCCCCCGACTCCTCCATTCTCTCTCTGCTTCCTGACTCCCATGATGGGAGCAGCTCTCCTCTGCCACACCTTCTCACCTGGAGCAGGATGACCATGAAGGGACAATGACTTCAGAAACCATGAGCCAGGTTAAACCCCTCCTCCTTTAAATCGTGGGTGTTGGGCATTGGGCATTGTGTCTCAGCAAGGATGACAGTGTGGAACCAGGTATACGTTGTGTCAGGATCGATTCCGGTTAAAACTCCACTCCCTTAAATATTTAAAAATTGTTTGCTTAATATATAATAATTGCATGCATTTATGAGATTCAGATTGGTATTTCAATACATGTATGCAATAGGCACTGATCAAATCAGATTAGCAGTTCCTTCTCATTTTCAATGCTCTGTGTTGGGAGCCTTTGAGTTCCTCTCTTCTAGAGATTCATGAAACATGTAATAGTTTATTGTGAACTACAGTCACCTCATTGTACTGTCGATCACAAGCTATTACTTTTGTCTAATTTTGCTTTGCTGTCTGTCATCCAGCTCTCCTTTAGTCTCCTCCTCCCTCTTTCCAGTCTTTAGGAATAACTATTGCACAATCCACTCAATTTTTTCTCTTTTTATTTCACTAGTATGTATTTTCAGTACATAATGATAACATTCAGAGTGGAGACCTGGGACACGTACAAAATACATCTTAACTGTTTTTCTACCTCCTTTCCCTCTTCTTCCTCTTCTCTATCCATCTCATGGACCCTTTATCTTTCCATTCCAATCAATGGAACATGCACATATTGGAAGGGCATGTGATGTGCATCTTTTTTCTTGTCTGACTTACTTCATTTTCTTTAAGTTCATTTTAAGCACATTTGATTAGTCTGTTTGAAAAAATGGTATATTTTATTTAAAAAGAACAGAGGTGCACTAAGGCAAAAGAGTTTATCAAATATTCTTTGATAGTACATTTCTTCAAACTATTATTGCAAAGATATCCTATCTTTAAAACTAAAGACAAAATTTTACCCTAATCTGATCAGTGCACATTGTGTACAGGTATTGAAGTCACACTATACTCCATAAAGAGGTACAACTGCCATGCATCAATTAAAAGTTTAAATAACTGGGCCTGGTGGCACATGTCTGTAATCCTAGCACTATGGTAGCTGAGCCATGGGGATCACAAGTTCTAAGCCAGTCTGGGGTACAGAGTGAGAAGCCCTGTTTCAAAACAACAACAACAAGTTGGGCATAGTGGTACACATGCGTAATTCCAGTACTCAGGAGGCTGAGGCAGGAAATTAGTCACAAGTTCAAGGCCAGCTGTACTACATAGTGACTATGGGGTACTCATTGTAGTGAGAATAAGTAAGGAGATTCCTGAAAAAACTAAAAAGAGAAATTTCATTTCACCCAGTGGCACCTCTCCTGGATAAATTCCTGAAAGACTTGAATACATATAGTGATGCGGGCCACACCCATGTTTATAAGCAGCTCAATTCACCGTGGCGAAGCTCTAGAAACAGTCCAGATACTTAGCAAGAATTACATGAAATAATAAAAAGTGTTGTATATATCATAGTGGACTGTGATTGAACCCTAAAGAAGATCATTTGTAGGAAAATTGATGGAACTTGAGACCATTATGTTAACTGGAATAAGTCAGACACGAAATGTAAAATACTCCATAGTTTCTCTTACATGAGAAACCTAAAATATAAATAAATAAAAGAGTAAAATAAAGGTGAGAGGGTAGGAAATAAAAAAAGCACACTCTGTGGAGATGGGGAAGGGGATCAAAAGGAGGGGTAAGAGAGAAAGTTAAGGAGGGAGGTAAAGATAAAAAAATGATCAAGATGAACATAACTGCTATTTATTGCAAGTAATTACTAATATAAAATAACATATCAAATGTTTAACATTTTTGAGAAGGAACTGCAATGAAGTTCATCAAAAGTTAAAGTACTGTATGATTGAGAAATAACATTACTGGATATAGATAGTAGATAGACAGACAGACATGCAATTGGCACTTTGAAGATACAGTTTCACCTCCGAGTTCATTGCAGCACTTGTCACAATAACCAAGAAGTGGAAACAATTTAAATGTTCATCAACTAAAGAGTTGATATAATAAAAGTAGTAAAATACTTTTCAAGCATTAAAAGTAATAAAATCATATGTCATATAAGGCAACACTGATAGGACTTGAGATAATTTTGCTAAGTGAAAGAAGCCAGGTACCCAAGGACAAACACAACATAATTCCTTATGTGGAATCTAAAATGTTGATCCCATAGAATTTGAAACTAAGATGGTGTTTATGAAAAACATGGAAGAGCAGAGTTGAGGCTGGGGAAAGACGGTCAGTGTACACTCAGTTGCAGTTAGTTCACAAGAATTTCTGTTGTGCTATTCACGGTATGCTAATCATAGGTAACAATGAAATACTGTTCATTTCAAAAAAAAAAAGCTAGGAGAGACTCTGGCTTTCTATCATAAATAAATTTTTGAGGAGATAGACATGTTTAACTTGATCTACAAATAACATAATATATATATGCATCAAAATAGAACGTGATAACCCATTAATAGTAAAAAAATTTATGTTTTATATAACCGTGAAATTTTTTAAAAATAAAAATTAATATTAGAAAAAGAAATTTTATTGTTACCCACAAAGGATTTTTGTAGAAAAAATTTTCTTCAATTGAAGTCTAAATAAAGATAAATGAGACATATATGAACAATGAAGTGCATATGAAAAAAGATGCTTTGATTTTAGTAAAATGTATGATGTTTTATTTTTACATTTTCAGTATTCTTAATGGCTTGTGGTCAAGGTGATGTTATTGTCTGTGAGGGTCTTTTTTTTAACTTTTGAAGCAAAGTCTATTGAAATAAATTTCCTACAAAGTGTAGTTTCCATAGTAACGTAACTGTCTTATTTTCACATGTACCATTTAGAATTAGTTGATGATAATTATAGACCATTTAAGATAAAACATTTGCTGTATAGTGGAGACATGCATAAAGATGGGGTTTTGAAAATATTGTCCCCGTTTAGAGAAATTTAAATTGCTTTTAAGGTAAGATTGGATTTTTGCTTAGGGACATAGTTGAAATTCTATCTATCCAATATGATGTATTGAGATGACTATTGATATCTAGTAAAGATTTTCTCTCCCATAGTTTGAAAATTACATTTGTGGCTGTAAGTTTTTACTTTTTTCTATGCATATTCCTTCTCTTAACTTGTCAAATCTTCCTTAGTCCAACTATTTGTTTGAATATAATTTGAGTATTAAACAATGAAATAATGTAAAAAGACATATATATTATCATTATTTTTTTTTAACTAAACCTCTTAGACCATTGAGTCACTAAATAAAATGAAGGAATGTTTTGTGTAATTGGGGGAATTTCCGCTCAAGTGTAGATCATGAAATTAAAGTTTTAAAAAATTCATTTATTTTTTCTATTACTTTAGATTTAGTTGCACTGCTATTGAAAAGTACTTATCTTAATGATCTTACAGAAGTTAATATGTAGACATGAAATGTTAGTATTTCAGATTATTAAAAATGTCCACTAAAGATAGTATCATACTTGGTGTGATGTTACTAACTCAGCAAAAAAAAAAAAAAAAAAATGGAATTTAGAAAATCTTGAAATTTCTGACCAAAACATCATTCTCCTTCATGCTATTTTTTTGTTCAACTATAAAAGTAAATAGTATGACTGTGTCAATTCTGTGCTGTGTAACTGTGAGAATGTGTGTCAGTGTGTAATAATGATAAAAAGTATTTTCCAGGATGTAAGCTGCTTCTTGGGGGCTGATACAAGCTGGCGTGGATTTCATTTGTAATTCTTAGGATTCTGGGGCATGGGGAGAGATCATGCACTTTAATGTGGTGCTGTAGATGGTAGGAGAATAGCAGGATGACTACTAGTTGCTTCACAGACCAGTTACAGCAATTAGGGCTCTAGTTCATTCCATCGGCCTGCTTTTCTAACCTCCTCTCAGAGAGGCCTTGGGATGTAGGGAGGGGGCCCCACTAAACCTGCATGGAGACCTAGACCTGCGCGGCTCCATAGATTTCCAAGCAAGGAAAATGCACTGCCCAGATTCCCTTCCTGAGGGAGCTTGAGTGACTGAGAGCCAGGGATTTTCTGGGACAGTAATAGGACTCCTTAATGGGCTATTTTTGTTCCTCTCCGTCACCATGGCTGAAATGTCTTAGAACTGGGCTGCAATCCAAGACACAACTTACCCAATCTTTCTTTTTTTTGCTTCAGAGCCATCAGATCTGCATCCAGTTCAGAAGATTTGTTTCACCTTGTATAGATTCTTCTTTTCATCATTCAAGGCCTTTTATTCCACAATAAATAGCTTGCATCTAATCAGTATTGCAGTAATCATCTGCTTCGGTCTGCTCTTCGGAGGACTTAAACTTAGATTTTTGGGAAAATGTTGATGATGTTTTGAGATCAGATGCACTAATTGTGAGTTATTCATTGGACATTTGCTGAACAGCTGCAGAAAGTGAATGGAAATAGAAACAGGCATAGAAATTTGGGAGTTGCCTATCAGTAATATATGTCATGAAATCAGGTTATTTTATCAAGGGAGCAGAATAAATAAGGAGCCAAAAGGGACCACAGATTAGGCCCTGATTGACCACCTCAACCAGAAAGATGGCTAGCAGTGAAGTTGGCACAAAATTAAGAGACTGTAAAGAGTGAAGTCAAGTCAAAGAGAGCATTTTAAGGAGGAGCCTGCAGTTAACCTTGTAAAATATTGTTGATGAACTGAGAGATATGAATTCTGAACACTGGGTATTGGATTTAACAATAACAGTGCCGCGGCTGACAATAAGAACAGTCTTATAGAATATGTAGAGATGGAATAATGACTTGAGTGGATTTTGAAGAAAGAATGGGAAAGAGTGAATATAGAAATGGAGAGCTGAGTAGAGCAAATGCTGCCAGGCTTTGTCATGGAGGAGAGCAGGCCACTTGGTGTTTTCTAGAGAATGACACAGATTAAGAGTTTCCTTGCTTGGTTTTTCCTTTCAATTATTTTAAGATAGAAAAATGAATCATGTTTTTGTGTCGACAAAACTTTCCAATCGAGAAGGAGAGAAGTGAAAGTCTGGCAGGGAAAGAGAAGAGACTTTCCGAAGCATTGTCTCCAAGAGTTGGAGGAAAGAGTGGGTTGGAAAGTTCAACCCGTGTAACGAGGAGAGGCAGAGTGAAGAGGCACAGATGGAGGTAGGTGGCTAAATGTGGGTGCTGCTTCCTGTAGAGAATCTCTTCTATCATTTAATTTTCCCAGTGAAACAAAGAGGAATCCGAATGAGACATTAGAGGTTTCCATTTATCTTGAAAGCAAATGGACTCAGGAATTGAAGTACGATTGCCTGACGGCGTGAAGAACCCAAATGGGCTTGGAGATGTGAATGTAAAATGAGAGGAATCAGCATGTGCTGTGTGTTTTTCCTGTCATCATTATTGGCTCCAAAGGAGCTGGAAGGGGGAGGCTTTGGAATGGGGTTAGTTAGGGTTTTGGTATTGCCAACTGACTACCAGAAAGGAAGAGAAAGTCAGAGGTTAGTGGAGAAAAGCAGGTGAGCAGGAAATAGATTATAATATAAGAAAGTGAGATAACAAGAATGATGAGTATCCAGGCCATTCCATTACTCCTAAAGACAGGCCATGTAAGCATGATGGTGGGGCTTATGTGTGAAACTCTCCCTGTGGGATATTTTTCACTTATTTGTCAGTCTGGCTTGGGGAGATGTTTGGCCGTGGTGGTGCTTTGGGAAGGAAACTCATCAAGGTAAGTATAGAAAGACATTATTGTTCAGCCAAGCAATTTTCAACTTTTAGTCACAAACAGGAGGATTAATAAGACAGGTATTAATGGCTAATTTTTCAAACGAAGCTTTTCATGTTAAAATACATCAATATAAATATTTGACAAATTAGTAAGCTTACCAAATGATAATACTTTGTTTATATAACTTGGGTAAGAGTATATACACTGAAACACAGAACTGATATTTCTAATTCGGTGAACTCTTTTGTGAATTATGTATTATGTTTAATATTATTTTTCATTAAAATGATAGTGCCACAATTCTGCATGTGTGTGTCAGTGTGTGCGTGTATTCCATCTATGGGGGAAAACAGAATATGAATGTGATGTGGTTTCTGCTAGAGAATTTTCAGTAATTTCTTAAAAGTGCTCTTTCGAGGTACTCAAGATTGACTCTGCATTCAAAAGTTTTTAATTTGTGTTCTCTAAATAACTTAGAGAAGGACAATAGTTCCATTGTTTTATATTTCTAAATAAATTAAGCAGCATTTTCTCAGAATAATTCTTAGATTTTAAAGAATGTTTAATGCTTTTAAAATGATGGAATATGAAATTGGTAGTTCCTGCCTTGATGGGTCATGTAAATTAAATTTGATTTGCTTATATAAACACACTGAATAATACCATTCATATTTCATATAACAGCACAGTTGACAAAGCAATGATATTTTGGAACTTTTTAGAAATGTTTATATCTTGACAAATTTTATATAGATAACAAACCACATTTGTGTAGAATATGTTAACAATATCCTGTTAGAGGGCAAAAATATACGAATAAGTATGCGTGCATAGAGTTATTCATTTAAAAATTTCTGACTACTAATTATTCTAATGACACTATTTTTCTTCTACCTCTGAGAATAAGCTTATGTTTTTCTCAAGGAATAGTAAACTTCACTATCCGCAAGGAGCCGGCTTTCCTGTCCCTGGAATAAATCCCTACGCGTGGGCTTTGGGGGAAGAATAAAATCTACAATGTGACTTTCAGAGTTTTGCTTTCCAAGTCAGTAGACTGATGTTCCCTCCTGATTCTTCCACCTGTAGGCTGTATGAATTTAGATAAATTTACGTATTTGAACACCTCAGTTTTGACATCTCCCAACATTCTTGAATAGAATATTAAACATAACAGATCAGGACTTAGTCTTGCTTAACAGAGGATAGTCAGTCCCCACCACTCAGAAAGATACTAAATAAATACTTTTGAATTATTAAATTTATAAAATATAATTTAGAGAAGTATAAGGCTGGTAACATATAAAACTAGGATGTTTCCAGCATAAGGTGATACAATACTTGAGTACAGAGCATAGTACTGAAGCAGAGTAGCTATCCTTACTAGGGAAACCTCCAGAGAAGCCAGACTACATTTGTCTCCATGTCTAATTTCTATTCCCCTTCAGAGTGTGAATGGATTTATACTAGGACGGGTGGCCCTATGCCATGACCTTGCACTCATGTCTGTGTATAAGATGTTTGTTAATACCCACCTTTTCTAATATTCAGGAGAAGTGCAAGCAAGTCACAGAGATGAAAGTACTTTCGAATATAATCTAAAATTCGTACCACCAATGGAAAAGTCTTCAGAGTTTAATAAGCAGGCATACCTGCAAACAGGAGGTAGTCCATGAGATATTTCATAGGTTTTTAAGATATATGTTATATGTTACATGTTCGAAATCTAGCTGCATTTTACAATTCACCGCATCTATAAACTAACTGTCACCTTCCTTCATGGTTTTTCATAATATAGAGGTGTCTTAAGTATAGTCGATGAAATGTTGTAGCCACATAGTGAAGCAACGGTTTTCAAGGGTATCATCACCCATCCTCAGCAAGCAACCTTCTAGGCATTTTCCATAAAATTCCTTTTCATGAAATTTTAAGGTCACAGATGTTTTGTATATATATTTCCATATTGAATGTATATCTGTGTTTTATTCAGAAGAAAAAATATCCCCACCTAGATCTAATTTTTTCCCTTCAGGGGTTAGACTCCATATATTGATGAAGCAAATATTAAAAGTGATTACTCAAAGAGATACCTTCTTTATTATTCTTGTTTCTTTAGAAAAAAATCCACTTTACTGGAATATTTGAAATCATAAGCTCACTCTTAGCTTTAGAGGTTTTGGCTTTAATTATGTAACAGAATGTCTAGGAATTTTATTATTATCATGAATGTCAAAATGTTGTCAAAATGCCTGCAAAGTTTGAACATTTGTTATTTACCCCAACAATCAGAAATCTATCCATAATATTTTTTGTTAACAAATTAAGAATCCGCAAGTTCATCCAATGATATCATTCAACATATTCTTGTTTTATGAAATAAGACTATTTAATAATCTCTACTTATAAATTTAGGGTGTTCACAACTTCACTTTTACATATCCATAATTTTAAAGACATGATTTAAAACATCTATAATGAGATGTCTTGCAATTAATGTGATTTTTATGAAGGACTAAGATATAAACTGCTTTACACTTCACATACCATACTCAGTCGGGAGAATGAAGTGTGCAGTTCTTCTGGAGTCCGTGCAAACTCATCTACTGCAGGTTAAGTAGTTTGGGGACTCCCTCCTGTAGCAGTAAGGATGGGAGGCTGGTTGTGAGCAGTGATTTGCACCACGTGGAAGACAGGGACACAATCTGTGACCCCTAAATCAGGTTTTTTTTTTTTCTCACAAAGCTAATTGTTACACTCAAGAGCTTGAAATAATGGAGAAGGGAGTAATTTACTCAGAATATCTTTAAATAGCGAAGATGTTCAGAGCATTCTTAAATGCTCACTTATCTCTGGACTAGCAGTTTAAACTTTCATGTAAAAAATTAGTGGTGCAAAATACTTTCTAAAAGTAGTGACACATACACAACTTTCAACTATATTGGATGTATAGCAATAATGCTATTTCATATTTGATAAACCATACATGTGTAAATGGTCCCAATTGTATTTTCTTATGCTAATTGAGTATTTTTGAGACACAGATGTATCAAAAACAATGTGCAATCGCTGTGGGGCAGGGTGTGAAATATTCTACTAGACCAAATAATGTGTCCTCAAATATGAAGTGGAGAGAACTTAGAAGATTCCTCATCGGCAATGCAAACATCCATACCAAGGCTTTATCAATTGAGTTAATTGTATGTAGCCTTTGGAAATAAATTGAAAACAAATTTAAAACCAGAAATCGTCTCCCCCGCTGCTCCTAGTACTTGCTCTTTCTCTGCCTTTTAAACGAAGCATCTCCATGATACTCCGGGCATAGACATCTCTCAGGTTAACACTGATATATGAGTCAGTGGCTATATTCTTGGTGAGCTTCTTCAGAGCTTCACGCTGTCTAGCAGCTGCTTCCTTGAGTTTCAAGGTGAAGTAGCAGGCAGAGAAGCGATCATTAATAATAGCAATAGGCAAGGCCAAGACAAGGATTCCTGATAATATACACATGAAGGCCACGATTTTTCCTGTGGTGGTGTCTGGCCTAATGTCCCCGTATCCCACAGTAGTCATGGATGTAGTGGCCCACCACCACGCACAAGGGACACTTGTGAAGGTTGTGTCGGGAATACTTTGCTCTGCAAAATATTCAACAGTTGAAAATATAGAAATTCCCACGGATAGAAATAGGAGCAGTAGGCCGACTTCTTCATAGCACTGGGTGATTGTCATCCCAAGGGAACGTAATCCTGCAAGAGAATACCTTTGTCAGTCGCCATCATCTGTGGTACCTCTCCCTTCTCCCTGCCCTCTCCACCCCAGCTGTCCACCCACAGACATGCACCGCACAGCTAAATAAGTCTCCAACAACCAGGCAAGGTTCTGAAGCTAGAAAGATGATTAAGTCAGAATCCCTGTCTCCAGGAAGCGGATGGTCTGGATGAGGGGGCCAGTTTCAGAGGACAGAGAAAAATATAATTCACTCATGCAATTTTTGAACTTGTACGATTCATATTTTTAACAGATGAGTTATTTCTAACAGGCAGGCTGAGGGTTTTATACTAGGAGTTTTGTACTTTCAGCAGAAGATCTTTGTAGTGTTGCAGAGGCCTCAGCTAGTCAAACCTGAATTTTACTACATCATTTCAGCACGTATTTCTGATACTAATTTTATTTTGTCTTCTTATACTTATGTATCTGCTTTTCTCATCCTCCTGAAAAGGTTTAACATAATTCACTACCTCATTTCCTGAAATCCAGAGGAAGTAGAGAGTGTACAACATGGCGATGAAGGAAAGCAGCCAAAGTTGTGGGGACAAAATTGATATCACTTGTATTTTAGGGACATTCTTAATCATGCATCAAGAAAAGATTCCTGAACTCCCAGGACCACCAGTTGAAGTCTTAGATCTTAATACCAAAGCTACAAAAAGTTGTTTCCCTGTGCACGTCAAGACAATATAACTGAATACAAATATTCCTCTGCAAACGAACATGGGAATGGAACTACCAGGGAATTCACTCAGTATGAGGCCTTGGTGGAGTCCCCCTGCTAGATCTGATGATCTATTGAACCTCTGGGAGACAGACCCAAGAGGGTCCAGGCCTACCTGTGAAGAGACTAAGCCCTAAAGAGCAGAGTCCATTATAAACTAAACTAGGATTTGAATTAATCATTAGCTGCTAAAAGCTTATCCACATTTTGAAAGGATATCAACATGACATCACAATGACATTGCTTCAGGAGTCCGAAGCAATACTTCTTAGCACCATTTTAAAAGTTTTATTCATTTGCTAAAGGTTGTTTGAAATGCATTAGAATACTGCTCAAGTTCTCCTTATTTTGAATTTTGCTCTTTGAATTTTGAAATCTTCTTATATACATAACCAGCCATTTCTAAAGACCAATATGTATTCATTTTACTGCTTACCTTCAAAAGAATATCTTTCAGATCACTTTTAAAATGCCTATTTATAAAACTAGCCATAGTGTGTCTATATGGAATGACATTTATGAGATAAATTCATAATATATGAGAAGAGTAGTGTTTACCTGAGAAGATGAAATATTCTAAACATTTTTGTAATGAAACATAAAAGGGGGTTATATGTCTAGCCTATTATATCTATTAACTTAGACAATCCTCAAAAATCAATATAAGACAGATGTCATTGTGGTACCGTTTTACAAGTGAGGAGACTGAGGGACAGAGAATTAGCTTATTTAGTCCCAAGCTGCAATGCCAGAATTTAAACCCAGCCGGTCTGACCTCCTACCTACTACCCTATAATTCCTCCCAAATTTTACTCACAATTAATGCACGGGACATATGGTGTCTCTGTCTACATTTTACTATGTGCTGTGTTTGGGGTAAAATGATCAAATAAGCATAGGATTGTCATATATTTTCACTAAGTTAAGGTTTTTGTAATCTTTTATACTCATTTGGAACTGAGAAAACTTTGAAGAGGTAACACAGAGGAAATTACAGTTATTTTCCTTTTCCTTTCATTTGGGAAAAAAACATCGTCTTTGCTCAGTGCTTTTAAAATTGAATCTTGTGAAGAGTTTATAAATACCCAAAGAAAGCAGCCCATTATGTGTGTCAGAAAACAAAGAGTGGCTCTTATAAAAGTTCTGGAAACCCCTTTATCATGGCGTGTGAGACTAGCTAGAAAATTATACTACCAAAATTATATTAGGATAAGTTCTAATTACCACAGAGATGCAGAAAAAACACAGAAGTTAATTTCTCCTTAAATTTATAGGGAGACACAGCTACCATCATCCTGTTCAGGTGGCTTGTCAGACATGTCTAGGGAAGTAAGGTGAGAACAGGGATCTCCAGCCAATGCACTGCTAGCAATATGCCTTTGTATGAATACGTGTTGTGTTGATATACTATCCTATTTCTGAATTTCTCAGAGTGTGGTCCAAGTATCACCTTCAACACAGCTAATTGGAATCAAAATACTCCTGGGTTCAGCCTCACTACTAACATAAAACACTCTGTGTGTTGGCTCTCAGAACCTGCATTTCAACAAGTTTGTCAGGGTATTTTCACTTTTCTTAAGGTCTAACAAAAGATAATTCATATGTTACTCCAGAAAAATCAGCAGCTGCAGGGGCAGCCACTGAGGATCATTTCCTCAGGGATTTGTCTTTAATCCATTTGTGTGGTATCCATTGACATTGACTATAAGCCTTATGTAGAGTTAGGTGTGTGTATATGTAGCTGTTGTGTTGAAGGTCACTTGATTTTCAGCATCTCTAACATACACACACCAAAAAACAAAACAAAACAAAAGGCTAAGGAATTTCCATTCCCCTCCCAAATCTCATACATCACTGGTTAGGGACAAGAAAATTCTCAAATATTAGATAAAGCATAAATCAGTGACTTCTTGTTCTAATAAAGCAAAATATTTGCATTGCTTCTTCAATTGTTGGAAGATCATTAGCACTTGGTCTCTTCTTGAAGAATCAGGGAAAGTGCTGGAGGGCTGATTTTTCTTGTTAGTTAATGAATATACCGAGTGAGCAAGCACTTAGGTATAGAAGACAAATTAGCCTATGTCCCTATAGATCACAGGATGTATGTGTATCACCTTTCATGCCATTTACACGTATTTTGTCTAGCACCTTCTAGAGATAGACGATTGTTAATATTTGTGAATCTTTGGTCCCTGGATTCCAACATCATAGAAATAAATCAATGTCCCCCATGTCTTGTAGAAAGAAAAGTATGTGAGAGACATCTCTAGACCTGGGATAACAACTTCAAGGTTTTGGTTCCTCATATCATCTTAGCAGTCCTGGTTAGGTAAAGAATGGAAATTGGTTATTTTGAATATCAATTTGAAGTTGCTTTCCTGAACTATGGACCAATCACTAATGCTTACGACGGATTCATGATTAGACAAATCACAAACCCTTACAAATCATGAGGCTTCAATGAAATCTGAATACCTGTGGAATGCCTGCCCAGCTTCAGCATGCGCAGAGCCCTGAGCAGCCTCAAAACCTGGACGATGCGTCCCACGTTTTCCAGCTCTTGTGTGGTCTCACTGCCGCTCAGGCTTTCTACCAGCAGAGTGATGTAGAAGGGCAAGATGGCAAGCAGGTCTATGATGTTGGGCACCTTTCTTAGGAAGCGGCATCTGTCCCGCACACACAGGAAACGCAGGACAAACTCCCCTGTGAACCAGCTGATGCACACATACTCCAGGATTTCTAGCAGCTGCAGGTTCAGCCAGGTTAACTCCGCTGACATCAGGGCCATGTTGACGATGGACACAGCCACGAAGATGATGGAGATGACCCCAAAGATTCGGGCAGCCGTGGAGGACCCAGGCTTCTCCAGGATATTCCAGAGCTTCTGGCGGACAGTGGGACAGGGCCCTTGTGAGAAGTCCTGCTCGCTCTCATGTTGACTCTCCTGGTCATCTGTGTCCTTTTTAAAGTCTAGAGTCTCACTCAGCTCCTTTCTTCGGAAGTATCTTTTGGAAAAGACAATGTGGTGATCAGTCTGACTTTTTAAAATACAGAAACAGAAGAGAATTAAACTTGACAGGGAAGTCAAGTTTTTTTTATTTCAGGAAAATGCAGAAAATGTCCATGTATATTATACCCAGGTCATGTCTTTTCCCTGTTTTCAAAAATTCTCACTTAGAATCATGATTTTAAAAATGACACTCTCTTAGTAGAAATGTGTGGAAAACAATTTACATGCAACAAATCTACTTTGGACCCAAGGCATTTTGTACCCATTTTCTGGTAATAGGGACAGGTATCTGCCACGTGGAACTTTTTGATTATAAAGGAAAGTATTCAGGAAGAAATAGGAGTATTGGCAAGAGAACAGTGAAGTTACCATTCAGACCCCTCCCCCCCCCGCCAGTCATTCAGTGCAGAAACCCACTTTCTTCAGCGTTTAAAGTAGTTCTCTGTGTAAGTTTTTCCAAGTTAGTGTTCAGGCTCACTAAACAATACCGCACACCAAAACCTTCCTCCCTCTACACATACAAGTATCTTTGGAAGTCCAACTTCTTTATCTATTCAGTCACTAAATATTTATTTATTGCAAGTCTGAATTCCTTCTACTTTTACATAAAGTGGCTCAACCCACCTGCCCAACAGGGTCTAAAAGATATAAAAAGTTGGAGACACCCCAGGAAACCAAAGCAGCGGTGGCCACGCCTTCCCCTCCAGGGCCTGGGTTCGGGGCCTCCTGGATCTCACCTGCTCCTCCGGGCCCCAGGCGCCTCTGGCCTCCCCGCCCAGCCCGGACGCCCTGCGGGTACCTGTCCCTGCAGCAGGAGTCGATGCTGAGCTCGTCAATGCCCCAGTACTGGATCTCCTGGAGGAAGGAGAGCGCGCACAGCTGCTCCATGACGTGCAGGCGGCCGGTGCGGTAGTAGTGCAGGACGTAGCGGAACGCCTGCGAGCTGCGGTCGAAGAAGTACTCGTTGTCCACGGGGTTGGCGTCGTCGCAGAGCTCCAGGGGGCTGGGCGCGGCGGCCAGGGCTCCCAGGCGGCGGTAGGAGGCCACCACCACGGCCAGCTTGCCCAGGCGCGTGTGCGGGAAGCAGGACAGCGCCTGCTGCGAGAGCACGAAGCGGCTGCCGCCCACGTTGACGGTGAAGCAGTCCCCGAGCGCCAAGGGCTCCCCTTCGCCCTCGCTGCAGAAGACGCTGGAGTCCAGCGAGGTCAGGGAGCAGCTGGACAGCGGCGAGCACGGAGGCGCCCGGCCGCGGGGAGGCAGCTCCATGCCGATCACCAGTGCCTGGGGGCGCGCCAGGGCTGGCAACGCGAGGGCGGTGGCACTGCGCCGGGTGGCGGTCGGGAGTTCCCAGGCTCCCGAGGGAGCGACCTCCCACTCGCGCACCCCGGCTCTCTCCGCCCCGTGGGAGCCGCGCGAGTAGCGCAGAAAGGAGGCTGCAAGCAGAGCCCGAGCCTGGACGGCCCGGCCACGCTGCGGGGCGCGGGGCCTTCCTGACGCGCGCTACCGCCCGCAACTCTGCAACTGAGATCCCCGGGCCGGTTCGAGCCTCGCTGGCCGGTGGGTGGAGGGCTTGGGGAGGGCGGCGACGGGGAGCTCTGCGAAGCGGGAGGCGGAGGAGGAGTTGGAGGAGGGGAGGGGAGGATGGCGAGACTCACTCCTGCCGCCAGGAGACCCGAATTAAAAGTTCGGAAAGCCGTGGAGATGGTGGCGAGGTCAGGGTCCTGTCTAACTTGAGTCCTGGGGTGTTCGCTGGGCTGTGAACACGTGACGGGACTCAGTTTCCTCCCATTTCCCTCTCGTTCCAGTCTGATTGTCACCTCCGACCCCCAGCCAGCCCTGTAGGTGCTGACCTCCTAGTGGAGAAATAAAGCTAATTAATGAGCGCCGACTGTTAATTCCAGCCCCCGGGGAGCTCCTTGGAACCAGAGGTCACAGTCCTTGCTCCCGCGCCCGTGGGTGTCGTCGCCCGTGGAGACACTCTGCGCCCGTCCTAAGTTTCCCGTGGTGCAGGGGCGCAGGTGTTACGAGCGCGTTCCCCGGTGCTCATTTTAGCAAAAGGGGAAATGAGAAAGAGAAGGACTAGAACAGGCGTGGGCTGGAGCAGGAGTTTAGATAATAGCGAGCCCTCCGTAAAGGGAGAGGTTGGAGAGCTGGTGCCCAAGTGAGACCCGTAGCTGCCCGCAGGGCCTCCTGGACCTGTGCCCGGCCCACCTGTTGGGCACTGGGCAGGTGGGGAGGGAGGGGCCGTCACTCACCTGCAGCTCCTGGCACGCCTGGCTGCCTTTGGCTCCGGACGTGCGGATGTAGCCTTCCTTTGGTTCTCCTGGTCCACACGTGAGGTCTGGCTTCCCCGGTCCAGGGAGAAGCTGCTCACAGCTGAGCTCCTAGCCAGCACTCGCTGCCTCGCTGCTGCGCCTCCACCGCCTCCAGCTTCCCGGCCTCTGGGCTCTGCTGAGCGTGCCCGCCCCCGGCCCAGCGCCGGGAGCTACCACCGGGAGGTTCCCAGCTCCAGCTGAGAGGGTGTAAGGAGCAGAGCGAGGGAGGTGAGACCGGGGGAGAAGCGGGTGCGCTCAGTGACACTGACTGTTATGTTCATCCTAAGGACACTGAGAGAACGACCGCATTTCATTCCCTTTCATCTCAATGTGTGTCCACGCAGATGCTCAGAAATTTGCAAACTGAGTAAGTGCAATAAATGAGACTGACAGCAGGTGTACTAACCGCTTTGTGTGGCGTGGTTCAAGGTTTTCTCATTATTTCCGGCAAACATCTAAGAATCTTGCCTTTAAAAACCAAGGTCGATGGCAGAGAGAATGAGCCACAGGCATCTTTGATTTCCACAAAGTGCTTCTAGAAGATGTCCAGGCACAAGGAGCAGGCAGCTGGGTGCAGGAGGGAGGTCTTTATCATAAATTGGACAGAACACGTGGTTGTTTGGTTGTGGCTTTTCTACCTGGCTGTGGGACCTCCGGTGGCCACCGAGCTCCACGGATCTCAATGTCTCAGCACAATTTCCAGTTGTGATGAGAATACTAGACACTTATTGCATGCTAAATTTACACCAGGAAATTAGTAGGTTCTTTATTCATACAATACTTTAACACTACAACGAGGTAACAAAGAGCCTATTTTACATTAGGAGAAACTGAGTCAAAGAAATCAAGTGATATTTATTTGTATCATGTGATGCAAATTCAAAGCCAGGACCAAATGTTGGAGGCTGTTTTCATAAGCAAAATGCTTGAAAGTTGACATCTTGTTGCTCTTTAAGTAAAGTGTGATTGAGTTTTTTTTTTTTCTAAACAATGATAGTTTAATGAGGTATGTTTCTGCAGGTATCAGGCAATAGGATTCAAGATGCTGAAGATACATCAGTAAAGAAAACAGAGATGTGTCTTAGTGAAGCTTGCAGTTATCCTGTGACAGAAAAAGAACCATTTCAATGATATTTTTTGAAACTATTACTGTATTGGTCAGCTTTCCATTGCTGGGACAAAATGCCTATCACCCAAAATGTAAAGGAGGAGAAGAAATGGTTTATTTGGCTCATGGTTTCAGAGGTTTCAGTCCATGGTAGGCTGACTCCAAGGCAGGAACATCATGATGGGAGGACTGCTCACTTAATGGCCCCAGCATAGAGCAAGGAAAGAGCGCCAGAGAGGAAGGGGCCAGGAACTAGATATAGTCCCTGAGGTCACATCCCCGTGACCCACCAAGAACACCCACAAGTGTGCTTTACTAATCCTCTAGGCTGCTAGATTAATCATCACAATAATATTTCTAGATTATGGTTCTATGGCTAGCTGTCCATTTGTTTAATTCTCACTTCTACAAAGAACTCTTTCATATGGGAACTATGGAGAGGTTTAAATTATCTCAATAAATAGTTTATCATTATATTTAGGTACTTTTTTTAAGGTAACAGAACTTTCCTTTGCACTAACTGAAACACTCCAGTATGATAATTACAGATCATTTAGGCAATGAAAAAGACAGAAGTTCATAGTTCTGTTAAGCTTTATTTGTATCATGATTATTAATAAAAGTCTACACTAGCTTTAAAGATAACGGCAAAGAAGAAGGAAAGCCTTTATTTACTTATGTATTTTTGTCTATTACTACATGATTGCAGTAAATAATGTTACTATTCCTTGTGGCGTATGCAGTTGGTATGTATACAAAACATGTCTTAATGCCTTTTCCATGAACTTCCACCTCCCTCCATCTCTTGATCCCTTTTCCTTTTGAGAAAGTTCTATCTCCCCAACTCCTATGATCTTCTATTTTGCTCTTTATTTGTATTGTAGGTTTCTTATTGTAAGAGAAACTGTGTGATATTTAAATTTGTGCATCTGTTTTATTCCGCTTGACATCATGGTCTCAAGGTACATCCATTTTCCTACAAATGAGTCAAACGTATCTTTCTTTATGGCAGAGTAGTACTCTACTGTATATAAATACCACATTCTCGTTATCCATTCATCTGGTGGTGGACAAATAGGTTGCTTCCAAGATTTAGCTATTATGTTTGTGCTGCTATAAGCATAGGTAAGTATGTGTCACTGTAATATGATGTCTTTAACTCTTTTGGGAAGGTACCTAGGAGGGGAATAGCTGGGTCAAATGGAACTTCTAATTTTAGTTTTTTTTAACAACCAGGAGAATGACATTAGATGAGGAGTTGAACAGAGGTGAGAGTGATTGAGTCTTACCGGTCTCCCCCACTTCCACCAGATCCTGGCCCTCTGTTGCTCTGACCAGTGCTCTAACGAGGTAATTATGATGGTAACTACTTTTTTAAGAGTCAAACCCTATGCTAAGTGCCTGCAATCTCACAATGATTCTGAAGTGAGCATTGTCACCCTCAGCTATAGATTTCAACAGATGTACACAACTGCTAACTAATTGCTTTCCAGGGTCCACAGAGAGTATGTGAACTGGTATATAAAGTACCTGAACCTGGGATCTTTCTGACTCCAGCATCTACTTCAACTGTTAAGAGGCGACAGTCTTCAATTAGGCTTCAAATATGATTACAGTGATTTACACTAATGGAGGCAATCATAATGAGGAGAGAGATGTGTACTAGTTACCCTGGTGCACATAAACATAAAAGACACATTTTAAATATAGTCTTTTCAGGATTAAAATTCTCTGCCTTGTTCCCTGACCCATACCCTTGAATCTATTGACTCTTCTCCCTCCTTGATGGCCTTGTTTTATGTCAAGGAGGTCAATAAAGAGAAAGTGATGAAAAAAAAAAAAAAAGAAAGGAAAGATGCCACACAAATGACACCTTTCCTGATCTGATTCAGAGCAGAAAGTGAAAGGGGAGGTGCTGATGGGTAGTTGGCAGTACAGAGATGTTGCTTTCCACTCTTTCCACCATGGCTTCGGCAGGAAGTAACCAGCATGAGGGAGGTTGTGCAGCATTGGGATGTGAAAGACAACAGCCCAATTGCCGTGAGTATATTTCCTAGTCATCAAATGTTATATTTTGGTGACTTTCCATTGCAAAACATTCTACTAGTTTTTTGCTTCATTTATCAAGAATGCCCAATGTCAATTTGGATATCGAATCTCCAGCTTCAACTGGTTTTTCACATTTTTTCCATTTTTATAAGTTTTCCTAAACTTATTAATAAACAGTGGGTGATTTTGAAAACTATGTCATAAGATTGGATCAAATGAAAAATCATTATGTCCATTATATGTCTGACTTTATTGATGGCAATTATGACGATAAAAGTAAAAGTCATTTGAAGCGTATCCGAAAAGTTTGTTATTAAAAATATGAAACATTTTTCTCTCATTTGAAAAAATAGCGTATTTATAGTAATATAGCCTCTGTGATCAATATGAATAAAATACTGTTTCTATAGTCATCTTTTATATCAATGTTGTAAAATATTAATACAGATGTGATCTTAAGTTATTAAAAGATTGTTTTTAGAAAAATATTCAATCACTGATAATTTATATCCAAAATTCTACAGTTTTATATTTAATTGTGGAAGTTAGAGGGGAGACCCGATGAGTGAATCATCATGAGTAAAAAGCTTCGTAGAATTCAATGTGGACAGACTACATTTTTTTTTTCATTTTCAATCCCCTCACTATCCTCATACATATATATGAAATTCTTTTAATTTTTATCATTCATGGACAGTGCAGACCACACTCAGGTAAGGTCTGCATATCTTTGTCCCTCTTTTTGTGAGGGTCAACAACCAGGTAAGTCCATTGCAACGATGTTTAAACAGCCTTTGTGTGGAGACAAAATGGCTTCATCGTCTTTCTCTTCACCACGTTGGGATGCATTCAGAGAAGAGAGAAATCTGATGAATTCTATCTATTCATCTTTCATGTGCCTTCTAGGTGCTTGGAATAAATCCTCCCAACTGTATGACAGCCCACTCTAGTGCAGAATTTAGCTTAATGTGGGCTTGTTCTGGATTCCTTCCAAGGGGAGGCAATTATCTTTGGAAGTACCCAAGAGCTCACTTTTATAGCCTAGTCTGCTACAGAGATAGCAGCATGCATTGGTGATGGAGATGATAAGGTTAGTAATATGACAATACTAGTTGCTATCCTTGTATATTCAATCCCCGTTCTGCCCTTTACTGGCTGTGAGACAAGAATACCATTCTTAATATTTATTTTTCTATCTGTGAAATAGGAGGCACAATGGTATTTTATGCTGCTATTTTAAAATTAAATGAGATAATCCATGCAAAATATGTAGTGAAGTGTCCTTATTCTTGTGGTCACATTTTTATTATTACGTTTAGAATTCTTTTTTACTTCTTTCCTCAGCATCTTACCTGGTATTCACTATGTGATCAGTATCACAATAAGAGCTTCACAAACATCTCATGTCAATTATATTTCCTTAACCTTGCAAAAAAAAGAGGTAATATTAGTATTATACACTTACCAATGAGAATGTGAAAATCACTTGCCATATGTCACTCAGATAGGACTTGAACACATTTGTTTGATTCTCTGAAGGGCACTAATATAAAAATAGCACAATAATGAATAACCACTTTTAGAGATGTTCCTCTCTTTATACATAATTTTAGAGAGAAAAAAACTTTATACTGTTCTCTAAATAATTAAAAAACAATGATACTTTATGGACATTATCAATATCAACATATTGCCTGTGTTCTCTTTTTCTTTCTTTTTTTTCTTTTTTCTATCCTTTCCTTTCTTCCTTTCTCTTCTTTCATTCCTCCCCTCCTGACTCTCTTATTCTGAGAGTAGATCTCACTACATTGCCCAGGCTGGCCTTAGCTGCAAACCTCCTGCTTCAGCCTTCCAGATAGCTACAATTATAGCTGTGAGCCACTACACCAAGCTGATTTTTCTTCTAATCACCATAAATCAGATAACTGATTCATTATGTTCTGATTTTCATTATACCACAATGATGTTCAAAAGAAGTAATTTACATTTTTACTTGAATGATCAAGAAAGTTCATAGAATCAGGTACTGGATTAACTCCTATAATTACATTGAAATTAAATTATTATAAACAAGATTTAGAGGCAGCAGAGCAAAGGCAGGGCATGCACTCTGCTCATTCAGTCCTGAGAGCTGTTAAGTGAACCCAGCCCTGAATCTGAAAATTCCAATTAAACTTTTTGTACCCAGCTTCACCAAAGTGCCTTATGTTGATTGAGAGGTTAAGTCATACAGAACCATTAAAACTCATGCTTCTCATTGAGTGTATGTGATTTATTAATATTAGGAGAAAAATTGCCTTTAGATTTATTCCTTTTTAATAGTGCTTCCTTCACTATCAAGGTTCTCAGTAAACTTGAATTCCATACTATAAATGGAAGAAAATGTAGTCTTTGTACCCCACTCATGTTATGACGTCTTAAGTGTTTTTCCTTGGGTTTTCTGCAATCAAATCAAAATTAAAAAGTTTATCAATCAGTAAATGCTTGTAGGAATGTACCTTTTTATAAGCTTTGGGAAATGATCATAATATATGCAAATAGAATATATATCATATATTTTCCACATATCAAGCACATCATATGTCATGCATACGAATGCACAGGCATACACACAACACGCAAAGAAAATAAAAACTGCAGTGGTGTTTACAATGAATACTAAGTCAGGGGGTCACATTTGCATTCCTCTATGCAAGGAATGTAGTGAGCAATTGGAGGCAATATAAGAAAAATGGAGAGATAAATGACAAGAAAGACAATTTTTCTGTACAAAATGGCTCTCAGTTATGTAGTATAATTCCTTTAAATAGCTTTGTCATGGCATTTAAAACACAATCTAATTACAGAAACACATGAAGTGCGTTTTTAGGACACACATATGCTGAAATCTGTGCCAAAATCTTTTTAACTGGTTTGCGAAGCTGTATAGAACACAATATTCTAACATATCAGAATTATTCTAATCTCTGATAAGGGACATAGAACAATATTAATTTAAATAAGTATTTTGTATATTAAATCCATTGCACACAAATGGGATAATCCCAATTACATTTCAGTGCCTAAGCCAATGCTCTTTTTACATATCGTTGTGTGCTTTAGTGTTTTAGAGTTTCTTCCACTGGCACAAAAGAATAGAAGTATAGATTTGGAATCAGTATACACTAATCTTGTTGATTTGAAAAAAGAGCCTCAGATCAGTTCTTGAATTACAGAGTGTGTTTCCCCTACACAGCGGAGAATTAGACTGGAGATAACTGCATATGCACACTTGTCATTCTTCCAGCGTGAAGAACAGCAGAGAGCCATCTGGCTTTTCCCCTACGCCTTTACTTCTGATTGACATCTCAGTTTTAGACCCGGCCTCACAGTTCTCCCACAAACAGATTTCCCCGGAAATCTAACCCAAATGGGAATCCAGAGGGATGTCAGAACCTAACAATTGGGTCCAAGATGTGCTTTGTTTGACTTCTATGTTATCTAACTTATCCATTTTAGATACTGGGAGTATTTTATTTTCATAGCATCAGAAAGAAGTATCCTGTTTCATAGTACTTTCAAATTTTAAAAAAGGAAGTAAGTCTCAATTAAATAGAGAACAGAAATGAAATAGAGTTTTGGAGATGAATTTAGGAGATCACCAACTCTGCAGTAGGTTCAATATTAGGGTGCCTCTAGGTCACAAATGTTTTAATTTTGATAACAGAAGCTTAAAATGAATCAAGGATAGAGAATTATGACCAAACAAATGGAAGTTTTGTGGACAGCAAATGTTTTGTGGATGAATATATTTTTGTGTGTGTGTACAGAGCTAGTGTTTTACTTTGATTTTTTACAAAAAAACTGAATTCACAAATATACTAAAATTATGTTTACATAATTTAGTATATTTACAAAATTTGAATTCACAAATATACTAAAATTATGTTTTCTCATTTTATATCATTTCATAAGCAGAGAATTATCAAAAAATTTTCACCAGAAATTTAAAAAGAAGGAATCCATCTCATGAGTGTGGTATTGAATGCCTGTAATCACAGCACTCAGAATGCTGAAGCAGAAGGTTGTGAGATTAAGATTGATCTGGGCTACAGGAAGAGTTTAAGGCTATGGACTTTACAGTGAGACCTTGTGTTTAAAAAATAAAAATAAAAATAAAAATAAAGAATACATGTTTGAAAATGATTAACTTTTAAATGCTTCTCTTTTGGTAATAACATGTTACTAGCTGGTGTCGTAGTCTTTAGTAAAATACTTCTTGGATAAATAAATGACAAATGAAAAGCAAGTCCAGGGGCCTTGAACATTCAGGTGCTTGGGTTGCACCAGGAGGAAAGAGTCTGGATCTCTGCCCATGTTGTTAGCTACGGGGGTCACTGACTATTGTGGAGCTGAGTTTCCTTGTAAAAGGAGAATCTACTTTCTCCTGACTCCAATCAGAATTTCACCCTGGGGTGATAAGAATCTCAAAGTAAGTGGGCATCCCTCTAATCACCCAGTGGAGATCACTTTCTTATATATAATAAGCCCCGCAGAACGGCGCATTGGGTTAGCTTGCTCTTGAAATGATTTCGGGAACAAACGTGATTTTGTTATGTCATAAAGTGCTCACCATGGTTGTTCCTTAGTTGTGCAGACTGTCTCAGAGGTGACAGATTTCATTAAAGAGCAAATGAAAAATCAATTTTGTTAATACTACCACTAATCTAAAAGCTTTTAAGCAATGGGAATTTATCCAACTTTTTGTGGTAGAAAAACATTTTCCAGAATTTAGTTTCACTCGTAAGTTCAAATTTTATCAGCAACAAACATTGTCTAGTTTTGTTGACAGTGGCAGCCTCTCCTCATCCCCCACCCCCCTGATAAACTCAGGGAGTGCTGGGCTATGAACCCAGCATTTTAAAAAATTATTTTGAGACACTCCATTCATTCATCGTAAAGAAATTATTCATAAATCTCTGACTAACTATAGCTTCCCCATCAGTCATCTTTTTTTAAAAGTAAAAATAGGGATTCTTGGGGAGTTGAGACATCGTTTTGTAACTCAGTCTCACAAATACTTTTTCTCCAGTAACCATGGTCTTGAGTCAATGCTGTAGAATTTCAATTTAGTAAAATAAACAAGTACCTAACTAAATACATAAATAAATAAAAGAAATGTGAATGTATGAATGTACACTTACTTTAGCTATGTAGAGGGCATAGAATTAAATTTAGCTCCAATAAATTAGCTATTTCTTATAAACTCCTTCATAATAGGTATAAGGCAAACTTTGCTTTTTGGTGTAATCAGTAACCTTAATCCAGTGCAATGATTTAAATATTCCTTTTAGGCAATGCACCCTCTTTTGTGGTAGAAATGCTCAATCTTTCAGATTTTTTGTCATTCGTTATGCCTGTCTCCATCCATGCAGATGCGCCTCAGCACGTTAAGGTCTTCCCATCGGGTCTAAATTGGACAGACTGGCTCACTGGGTAGTAGGAGTGCTTCCTGTGCCGGTGATTCCTAGGGTATTCTTGGAGGAGAAAATTTGGAGGCCACACTGGGCCATTTCCCTTACCTTTTGGCCTCAGGTTACAACTGGTTCATCAGGTTTCTCCAGGGTTCATCTCTGTACCTTCTCCTTGGGTCAGAGGCCACTTCTGGTTTATCTGTGATCTTTCATGGTTACTGCCACGCATTCACACCTGCTCCTTGGAAGTGGCTGGACATAGAAAAGCTGCCAGGACCTGTAGCTTTTCATGAACTCTAATGGCAGTGTCAACATGCGTGACTGAGCTGCCCGTGTCGCTAAATGGGCTTTGTTGAATTGCTAGTGTCGATTATCTATGTGTATTTATTTATAGATGATACAGGAACCCTAAAGCTGATCTATTCAATTTTCCTATCTTTCCCCGTCTCCCTATTTTTTATTCATAACTATTTGTGTGTTTTTCTCCCCTACCTCTAAGTCAGGGGTTCCCAATCAGTGTTAATACTGTGTCCTTCCAGAGACATTTGGAAATACAGTCCTGGTGGGGATTTGGGGTGGAGGGATGGATATTTTTAGCTATCATGCTGATTGGAGAATTTTACTGACAATTACTGGAAATTCAGGGACTGGAAATGATGAATGCCCTTTACTGTATGCACAATACAGAATTTCCATCCTCCAAATGCTGTCTCATGTAAATCACTGCTTGAAGACACAAATTCCTCAGACTCTCAGGAAAAAAGCCTCACAGCTTCACCATGGTCTTTATAACCAAGACTACACTAATTATCCAAGTCTTCCCACAACACTCCAGATGGACGCCTTAGGCTGACTGAACAAAGTCAGGGAGCAGGCAGAAAATGAAAATTATTATAATCACTTTTGAAATGTTTATGCACTAGATTTTCAAATTTGTAATTTTTTATTTTATTATTCCCCAGGTAGGCCACCTTGAGCATAGCAATGATATCATATTTTATATATAATACAATGTATTATATATAAAATATATATGAATGTATATTTAAATCTATAGTTAGATAACATTTTATTTGGGGGGCTTGTCAGCATACTTTTTTCTTGGTCCATGTTTTGTTGGTACATGATTGCGTTCACTGCGAGGAGTTGATACGCATGCGTAGCACATATTAATTTTTTGTGTCGAATTATGATAATTGTGGATAATTGTGGAGAAGGTACAGCCCTGTCTTCTCCAAGTGGAGAAACTTTTTTTTTTTTTGCAGCACCGGGGATCGAACTCACAACCTCACGCCTGTCAGACGGACGCTTAAGTCACTGAGCCAAACTCCCGGTCCTGGTTTTTTGAGGCAGGGTCGCACTGTGTAGCTCAGGCCGGCCTTGCGCTCGCGTTGTAGCCCAAGCAGGCCTCGAACTCACAGCGCTCCGCCTACCTCAGCCTCCCGAGTGCTGGGATTAAAGGCGTGTGCCACCACGCCTGCCTATCCAAGTGGAGAAACTTATTGGACCTTTGCATACACTACAGAGATGACCTATCATCTATTTCCATGGTGAACTCTAAAGGTTTTTCAGGAAGATGCTACAAGTAGGCGAAATTATTATCGTCTTTGATGTTTTTGTCAGCCTTCTCAAAGGCAGGGTAGCCTTCACGGTTTCTTTGCTGGTTACCAGCTTTAGGTACGCAGTGCGCTAAATAATTTAAGCACAAAAATCAGTGTTTTCAGAATGTCTTTGCAGCACTTTTCTGTCCACTGCCCTAAATTTTATAAATTTGGTTTTTCTTAAGTTTATTAATTGAATCTATTAGTTTGCATATAAAAATGTCTTAATAGAGTGCAAATTATTACTCAAACATCCCTTAGTCTTTTTTGATAGTTTATTATGAATATTGCAAACTTTACTTCTGGTTTAATAAAATATGTTTGTAAGGGTCATAAAATTCTTAAAACTTTGTTACTAAACTTTGAATTCTAGAATCAGGGTTCTTTACAGTTTGCATAATACTGATTTTTTGAGTCAATATACAATAATAATAGAATTCAGCTTAAATATTTTTCCTAGAATGTGATATATTTACACAAATCTATGGTTTGCAATCTCCTAATTTTATCATGTATTTCCTCACAAATGTGTTCCTTAATGGGCAAATGTTATGCACGATGAGAACAGCACATTTGATTTCTTCTGTCGAGAAAAGTTGCAAGATGAATGTTTCCTGAATTGTGAATTAACATGGGATGATTCAGAATTGATCAAAACTTTGGAGATGATTTAATTGCAGAAACTGACAATGATACGTGAAATACCACACAAATTACCCAAAGAATCCCCAGTACACTGTGCACCATCAAGATGCACTCCTTGTCACTAACACCAACACCATGAGAGGAACTCCTGTCATCTTTCAGAATTTTTACATTTGACTGATCTCTTTATGCTTCTGTGGTAAAATGTCAAATTGAAAATCAAAATAACCTTTATGAGAGCCTGGCTTATGTTTGAAGTTTGTCTCATGGTAGTTTTTTTTTAATCTTTTCAGTTTTTATAACTAGTTTATTCTCTTTCACTTTTGTAAGTTTAATAATTTTTTTAAAGAAAATACATTTTGTGCCTCAAAAATCCTGACAGCCATGTCAATATACCTTGAAAGTATAACATACACTGAAAATTTTTCATTAGCAATGCAAAACTGAAAAATCATATATTTGACTTCTGTTACTTTTTAGTCATCTGTATTGAGGGCCAGATTAAGTGGCTGAAATGAGAAATTGGAAAAAAGATCTTTAAAAACTAGTCAGACGGACAGGGATTACATGGCTAAGTTCTTGTGTATTCACTGGAAAACAACAATGAAGCTAAACGTAGCTACAATGGTTAAAAGATGGTCTGAGATAGGGTGGCATGATTAGGTTGCTAAGAAACAGCATTAACAGAAAGTTCAGCTAAGTATCCATAGATGAATTAGGAGTGTTTCCAAAAAACAGGTAAAAAGGGAAAGGTGGAATAATGAGGTGTGTCAATCAGGACACCTGATTTTTTTTTTTTTTTGATGGTGAAAGTTAGATATATCCATGAGGATTGGAATATAGGAGGAATTAAGTGAGATAATATGTGGAATGTTTTAAAAAGTTATAATGTTTTATTATTATTTTTTATTTCCTAGGCATAAAGTACAAAAGTATTATTAATATTTAGCTATGGCTACAATTTACTAGTAAATGATTAGTAAATAATAACTTCACGAATAATTACTGTGATTTGAAAAAATAAAACAAGTAGTAAATTCTCCAAATCTCTGAGGTTATCATCCACATAAATGACAGCCACTTTCTTCTTGATTTCATCTATTATAGAACTTGTCCTTTACACACACACACACACACACACACACACAACACACACACACACACGGTAAAAATTGATTCTTAGACACAAATAGGACCAGTTGGTCTCTGATTACTGAACCCTGGGCATACTCAACTGCTGTCTTTTAGGCAGCTGGGGAATTTTATTTATTGTTGGAAACTGTTTAAGCACACGCTTAGCTTTGTTACCTTTCTTTGGCTTCTGCTGCTCCGATGTCTACGTATCCTTACCTCTCCCAATCTTCTCATGGTCTTAACCCAGTGGTATCTGGTGGTAAATTAGGGCTGCCCAGTTTCCAATTTTAGAAGGAGATAATTTCCTTATTGATGAGGGGCATTATTAGTCCTTCCTACTTGATTTTGGTAGCTGAGGATATGAGGCGAATATATTATTGGGTGAACTGTTTTCATGCTCATTTCCCAAATCTTCTGGAACTCTTTCAGGCTATTAAGAAACGTTTTATAAAAGCTATGTTTTTAAATTGAATGTATTTGAGCTAAACAACATTAAACAGCTTTGGTTTCTCCCCAAAGTATTTTAAATTCATTCACTCCAGCACATCCTCACCATTATTCTAGTTTGGGATATCAACTCTTGGTTTCTACTGTGCGCCCTTTTTTTTCCATTCTTGGTTTTTATCAAGTTTTTATAGGTTTCATTGTAATATTTAAACCATTTCTATTTAACACTCATTTCTATTTAAAAGCCTTCAAATTCCCTTTCTCTGCGCACAGCAGCAAAGTTGATTCTTTTCCATAGCCCTCAAGACTTCTCCCTCCTCCCTGATCTCTCCCACCATGCATTTTGACCTCAGAAGCTGTGTATCTTCATATGGACTTTGGAGTATAAAGCATTTATTTGCAGACTGTTTTTTGGAAACATTGCAATTACTATTCATCATGCACTTACCATGAGCTAGAGGCCTACAAAGTACTTTATATGAACCATTCAACTTAATTCTCACAATTCCAAGACATAAGTATTGTTGCTATTTTACAGATGAAGAAACTAAGAGAAGCAAGGCCAATCACCTGAAGGCATACAACTAGAAAATTTCAGAAGCAAATTGTGATTGTAGCCTAACTTTACTAGATTGATGTTAACTTAGATCTAGCTTATTTCTTAAGCTTTTTTTTTCTGTCTTTTATTTATCTGCTTATGCAATCATTAAAATATTTTGGAGAAATATGAAATACAATGAATAATAAAAAGACACTGAGCTCCCTTATGAGTTTTATGCCATATCACAAAGCTGAATTAAAACTATAGGTAAGAAATGAAGTGGAAAGAATATGAAAATACCTCTTTATTAGAGTAAGTTTTTATCAACTGTTATTCTCAGCTGTATGTGTATTTCAACCTCAAATCTGTTGTTAAAAAAAATCAAGAATGTCAAAATAAATGGGCCAGGGTTATACCTCAGTAGCACAGCACCTAGCAAGCGCAAGGTTGTGAGTTCTATTCCCGGTGCCAATATATATATATATATATATATATATATATATATATATATATATGTGTGTGTGTGTGTGTGTGTGTATACATGGTGGTATTATCAATGCTGTTTGTTCTTCTGCTTAAACCGTCTAATGACTTCTCATTTCTGTCAGTGTAACTGTCCTTTCCTAATTCCTTATCAAGATGCCCAGAGTGGCTTAGGATTCAGAGCCCTCTCCCACCCAACTCTCATCCTTTCCCTGTAGCCATCCTAAGCTATTAACTCTACTTCTGAGAAAGAGTTTTGTTCTCTCTTGCACCTAACCCTTCACATTGCTTGTTGTAGAACAACTTTCCCTTTTATTTTGACCTACCTGACGTATGTATGTTCTGGCCTATGTATCTCCTTGCTCAATCATCCAAATAGACGCTTATCCCATGGCTCCTCTGAGGTGGCTCCTCAGAGCCATTGCCTGTTTACCTCTCCTTCATTTCCATGGTGACTGCAACCCACTCTAAAAAGTGCCTCTACGTCACCTTCTTATTCCCATCCCTCACTCAGAGATCAACACTCAAATGGCCATCAGTATTATGTTATTCAAAAGATGAATGGGTTTTCTGATATTTTTGTATTTTCCTATTCTTTTTTCCCTAAATAGATTAATGATGTAGCCCCCAATTTTTTTGTCTGAACTTGAGTTCATATTCTAATTCCTTTACTTAGCAGTTATGTATCTTTGGGTAAATTATCGAAAATCTTTGTGTACTCACTTTAAAATGTAAAAAAAAAAATGGCACTTACATAATAGGGTTGCAATGAGGAGTGCTTATGATATGACATAACACATTTAGCACAACAATTGGAACAAACTAAGTGCTTCTTATTACTCTCTGCATTTTCTCTTTGTATTTGTTAAACCAAAACTCTTGAGATCAAAGAATTTTGGAAGCCAGAGGTCGTACAGAGCTATCAGAGATTCTAGTAAATAAAGAAGGTGCCAGGGCTTGCTCCAGTCTCCACAGCTAAGAACTCTGGGCTAAGCAGTCAGTGGAAAAATGTTTGTGGGGACTGAGATAAAGAGGGTTTTTAAAATAAACTTGGGGAAAGGAACGCACTGTAAGTTACATTAGCTACAGATAAAAGGGAAAGGTGATGCAGATGAGAGAAAGTTTTAGAATCGGGCCAATCCATTGGGAAAGCCATCATCGGGGTGATAGTCTCGGGGGATAATAACTTACAGAGCGAGGCGACCATGCTGACCCACTGTGATGGACTCCAAGTCAAGATCCTACCATAACCAGTTTTTTAAATTGGTTTTGCCTACAATGGATGAACTTCCTCTATATCTTTCTATCTTCCTGTCTTTGTAATTAAATTTAGGCTATGAGTAGAATTCTTCTTTTATTATAGGAGAGATAATGTAATACAGGTCTTCAGGACTCTTGCTTTTGGAAACTCTGATGTGGTCTCTTACTAGTTGTGAAAGCTTATTCTCTGAGAGTTCATTTTCTTTTTGATAAAATGGGAATGATAATAATTATTACTGTGAGGTTTTGAAAGGATAATGTGAACACAAAGGATAACACAAACAAAAGCATAACAGTTTGCCTGGCATAACCTGAAGGCTTAATAAATGCTAGATATTGTTATTGGCAAATCCATATGTCTTATGATATTAGGATCTTAAGTTCACTGAAATTACAGAATTTTTATTTCATTCATCTTTAAATTGCTAGCATCATTGTTTTAAAATGATATGCTAGTTAATTTCAACTGTCAAATCTAATGAAGTTAAAAGACTCCTGGAGAGGAGGTTAGAACATGGGGTGCTATACTCCCCCGTGGATTAATCCACTTATGTTCATAGCCGCATGTACTATTAGGAGGTGGGGCCCTGTTACAGTTGACACATTGTGTCAGCTCAAGAAGTTTAATTGAGCCACTCAGGAGGGTGCCAAGCTCCTTACTTTGTAAACATCCTCAGCCTGTGCAAGAGGAGGGCACAGAGATTTTATGATTGTTACACCCACCCTGATGGGGTGGTAGCCTGCTTACAATATAAGGGAAGAGAAGAGGCTTGTTTTCCTTCCCCACCTTTTGCTCCTCTTCCTTTGCTGTCTTCTGCTGCCTTGGAGTATTACCTTGGTGCCATGCTACCCTGCCTTGGAGCCAGCTGATTGCGGACTGAAACCTCCACAAACTGTGAGCTGAATAAACCTTTCCTACCTTTATTTTATATTATTATTATTATTATTATTATTATTATTATTATTATTATTTGGTACAGGGGATCAAACTCACAACCTTGTGCCTGCCAGGCAGGCACTTACATCACTGAGCTAAATCCCCAGCTCTGTTTTTTGAGACAGGATCTCACTATGAAGTTCAGGCTGGCCTTGAACTCACTTTGTAGCCCAGGCCAGTCTCAAACTCACAGTGATCCTCCTGCCTCAGCCTCCAGAGTTCTGGGATTAAAGGTGTGTGTCTCCACACCTGGCTTTCTACCTTAATTTTAAGTGTTGAATATTTTCTCTCCCAAGACAGAGAGATCACTAAGTCAGGCTTGTTGGTGCACTGGGTCCCTGAGGGGCCGCTCTTGGAGGGAGTGTCTCTCATCCTTGCTCTTGCTTCGTGCCTGTCTTGCATCCTGGCTGCTGTGAGGAGAGCAGCTTTGCTGCACCACAACCTCCTGCCATAACATCCCTGCTTTGGAGGTAGCAGACTGGGCTGAGTTTGTGAGGCAAATTAAACTTTTCTTGCTTTACGTTGCTGGTGTCAGGTGTTTTGTCACCAGGGAAAGCTGATTAATTCAAATGATGTACTGTATATAATAATGTGACTGCTTATCAAATAAAAATAGCCTAAAGAAAAGCAAAGAATTGAATTCTGTAGTTCACTTAGAAGCTTCGTATGATTTCACATCAACTGGTTGAAAGCGTCATAACCTAGAGACAGAAACAAGTTGTAGGGCTATAATTTTGGAGCGTGGGGACATTTCAAGGGAAGCTAGGCCTATATGATGTAGTATCTTTAGAGGAAAGAGTGTTAGGAACTGAGAAAAAAATGCAGTGAGGTTAATTGGCAGTAGAACAAGGGTAAATTTAACCTAATTCTGAATTTCAGCAGTGTTTAACTTCAGGGTTAGTGTCAGCGCAAAAATACTGAAAAGAGACAGAAACAAAAGAGAGAGAGAGATAGACTTACTTAAATAGGCTAGCTTTTTTTCTGCTATTATTGTTTAATGACATGAATTCCATAGAACAATATTTTGTAAGTGGGCCAGTTTTTGTTAGAACGGAGGTCTATCTGAATAGATTAGAAACCCCAAGGGAATGTGCATTAATTAGTAAGTGGTTAGTGTTAAATTGCTGCTAATTTGGGTCTTGTAACTGAAAGGAACTAGCAGACTACAGAATGGTGTTGACAGCACTTTGAGATGGGAGGAAATTTGAAGCAGCTCTTCTGTAACTCATCTTTCTGCGGTAAGAGACAAAATCCATTTCACTTGACTGAATTAACTTTGTGATTTGAACTTCCTGCCTCCTCTTAAAAATGACAATTATGTATTGGATAAAAATGAGCGAGAGTTCTTCTCGAAGTTCAATTTCAAATGCTACTTCTAGGAGTACAAAATGTTTTTAAAAAGATAGTCAAAGACTGAAGTTTTTTGTTCATTTAATATCATACAATTATAAAACATAGAATGCTTCTTAAATGTAATCATTAGCCTCCCATGGGGAAAAACCAATAATTCAGTAAGAGCACATGATATTTAAATCCACACCTATAGTTTACTTTTTGTCATAAAATAAAACTCCAAGCATGATAATAGGATGTGTTTGTTTATGGACCTCATTCAGGGAAACAATAATAAAAGGCAAAAAATATACCCCAAAAACGTGAAGTTTCTGGAAATTGCCCTAGACACATACAGCAAGTGGAGAAAGGCATATTTGAATTAATCTACTCAAGAATTTTAAGAATAGTGAGAGTCTGTGATGCTTTGTGTCATCCCAGTCGAGTGTACGGAGACCCTGTTGGGGACAGGTGTGCCCAGGAAACCTGGACCTACTTCTGCTCCCAGCTCCTTGTCAAGGACCATGACGTCTCTCTAGGAATGCTAGGCCACCAGTAGGCCCACTCACCCTTCGCTTTGTTTCGTTGTAGAGCTCACAGCTTTGTGTTGCCCCCGTAAAAATCCAGGTAAGTGCATGGAAGAGCTCAGGAACTCCCTTCCTCCCCAGTCTCTAGTCACAGAAGAGAAATGTGACCCAGGTGCTACAGTGAAGCCCACCGCGAATGCTGGGAATGTTGCCACTCACTTGTAGATAGAGGTTCATCGTTAGAGGAACAAGCCTGGAAGAACAAAGTCTGCCAACCTGAACCATGTCCTGGTTTATAAATCTGAGACTTCAAGAGAAGTAGGCTGTGCAAGCGGTGTTATTTAATTTCTATGTGTTGATGAAGTTTTTGTGGTTTCTATTGCCACTGATTTCCAAGTTCCCTGCACTGTGGTCTGATAAGATGCACAGGATAATTTCAAATCCTTTGTACTTACTTAAGCACATTCTACGGGTTAGAATGGTGTATATTCTGGAGAATATTCCATGTGCAGCTGAGAAGAAGGTATTCTGATGTCGTGGGGTGGAACACTCTGTAGACATCTATCAAGTCCACTTGTTCAAAAATTAGGTTAAGAGCCAGGTGTGGTGGCACACACCTTTAATCTCAGCACTCGGGAGGCTGAGGTAGGTGGAGTGTTGTGAGTTCAAGGCCAGGTTGTGCTACAACATGAGCAAGGCTGGCCTGCACTAGGTAGTGCAACCCTGCCTCTAAAAAAATAGGCCAAGAGTTTGGCTCAGTGGCCTAATTGCCTGCCTGGCAAGTGTGAGGTTGTGAGTTAGATCCTTGGTACCAACAACAAAAAGTTAGGTTCAGTTCTGATATTTCTTTGTTGATTTTTTTGTCTAGTTGATCTGTTTGTGATAGTGAGGTATGGAGGTCTCCCATTACAATTGTATTATCTTTCCAAAAGAATTAAAAGCATCAGACCAGTGACATATACACACCCAGGTTTATAATAACTAAATATTGGAAACAGCCCGAATGTGCATTGACAGATGAATGGATAGTTTTTTATACGGTTCCATAAAGAATGATAAGCTTGAGACATTTCTAGCTAAATGGATTCACCTTGGGATCATACTCTTTAGTCAAAAAAATTGGACACACATGTTTAAATATCACATGGTTTCTCTGGTGTGAGAAACTGTAAGTGTAAATAAGGAACAAAATGTATAATAGAAATTGGAAAACAGGAAGAAAATGTTCCAATAAGAAGGGGAATAAGGGATGAGAAGGGGAAAAGAAGGGAAAAGAAAAAAGAAAAAAATGAAAACAAAGCTGTTGTAAATAAGGAGGGAAAGAGAGGTTGAAAGGAAGGGAGGAGAATGGGAAAAAAAGAAGAAAGATGTACCATGTACCATCTACAGGTACAAATTCCCTGTGAGGAATGTTGTCATTATATATATGTAAAATGTACTAATTAAAAAAAAAAAACTAAAAAAATAGAAGCAGGCTCCTGACTCTGTTTAACTTCCAGAAAAAACCAATTGCTCTTGGGCGTGCCCTGCGTGGATCCCAGTCTGAAACTCTTAATTAAGCCTGTTAGGTAGCATTTGGCTAATTTGTTTCCTATCTTATTTATGGCCTACATAAGAGGAATGCAAAATCTTATGACGAATGGAAATATTTTACATTTCAGTTATGGTAGTGGTATAGGAAAAAAAAAAGTGGAGAATTTTTAAATAGATTAAAAGCTTGCTGAGTGTTTTTAGTGGAAATCCATGCACTGTTTAGAGAGCACCATTCTGAGTTATTTGATTAGCATTGGCACTTTTCTATTTTCCTTGAACTTTTCTTCAACTCTGGAAATTGTAGATATTTCATAGGCAAATAATTGTGTATTGAAATGAAGATTTCTCAGTAGAAAGCGATTGATTGTTACTGTGTAGATATTTACCAGTTTTCCATTCTTTAGCAAATTCATCTCAGTGATACCTTGTTTGCAGAACTCATTTCATTCCAAATTTGTGTTGAAACACTGAAAAGTTTGAGATCTGAATGTTTTCCATAAGAAATAATGGAAAATCAAATAATTGGATCTGAGACCCAAAGATTACACTTATAAATTTATTTTTTCCAGAACCTTTACAAACTTTGCAATGATTTCTTTAACTGTATCATGGTTCTCACAGCTTTCTTCTTACTTTTACTGCTGGTATTTCTAATTTTCTTTGGCACCATGGTCATAGTTTATGCAAATATAGTACAAAAAAAAAAAAAAAAAGCACAATTGAAGCCGGGCGTGGTGGCGCACGCCTTTAATTCCAGCACTTGGGAGGCTGAGGTAGGAGGAGTGTTGAGTTCGAGACTGACTTGGGTTACAATGTGAACGCAAGACCATCCTGACCTACATAGTACGACCCTGCCTCAGAAAAACTAAGGCCTGGAGTCTGGCTCAGTGGCTTAAGTGCCTGTCTGGCAGGTACAAGGTTGTGAGTTTGATCCCCAGTACCACAAAACAAAACAAACAAACAAAAAACACTATTGACAAATGTTTTAACACCCTAACACTCGCACTATATGTTGTCTGGGTGAGACGTGACATGTGACTCACTCTCGGCTAGACAGGTTTTTTTCAAGTTGGATTTTCCATTAGACTATCAAGCAAAGTTACAAACACCAAGCAGATTTTCTTCTAAATTTTCTGTTTGAGTAGTGGAAGTTTAAGCTTGGAGCCATTTGACAACTGAGGTATCACTGTATTTGAGCAAATGTGTGATGTAGGTGTAGATTTAGATACAGATTCAGGTACAAATACAGACATACAGGTAGGTAGGTAGGTAGGTAAGTAGATAGGTAGATAGATAGACAGATAGATAGGTAGATAGATAGATAGATACTATGAATTTGCCTTAGAAATAGTATGGTGTTTTCCCGATTCTCATTGAGTTAAGTAAAATCTTTGGCAAATGTTCCTGTTATATGGTAGTCACGAATTTACCATTGAAAACACATCAGAGTATACACTTAAATGACTGAATTTTATGTAGCCTTCATGCCTTTATTGGCTGGTAACACTTTAACTTCAAAGAAATCTTGTAGGAAAATAAATTGCTAATAATTTTCTCCACATTTAGAGATTTTTACTGTTGAAACATCTGGCTGTCACAATGTTTTTTTTTTTTCACTATTTCTCCTTAATTGTCTGGACATTTCTTATTAAATGGTCTTCATAGGACTTGATTACCAACACCAATTCCTTCAATATTAGGATGGCTCAAAATCTTCCCTTACTTTAGTGACTTTCTCTGATATTGTCTATTCTCCAAAAATAGTTGATTTTTCTCAAACTAAAATGAAGGCATCCTGATAATAATTAAGAATTTCTTACATTCCATGTATGGAGTCTTATGAATAATACCACATTAATTCATTAAGTCCTCACACTAACCCAAAGGGACTTTTGTAGTCACTATTGCTGTCTAGGAAAGAAGCCTAAGGTCTAGAATTTTTAAGCAAACTCTTAAGGTGACACAGCAATAAATGATGACTCTTGATATAAATTTAAATAGTTAATGCCAGCGTCTAAATGTTTAGCCAGTACAAAATATTTCCTGCCTTCAGCTTTTTAGGAATTTCAAATCTCTCTCTTTGTCTTCTCTCCTAAAAAATATGCCTTGAATTGCTGGTTTCCTGCATTATATGTTATTCCAAAACACTGATATTTCTTGGATTCAGTGTTCAGCTCTGTGTAGCTAGCTGGCATTGACCATTTCACTTGCCTTCTTGCGGCTTCAGTGCCATATTAATTAAATTATATATTTTGAGTTTTACATGATGATTTGATCACTGCCTCAATTTATGTAGCACATCCATTCCCACTCATGTTGCAGGTTAGGGCCCCAAAACTTGTTCATCATAAAACTGAAAGTTTGCACCCTGTCTTAGTTACTTTTCTTGTGGCTGAGACAAAATACCCAACATGCAAAGTTAAAGGAGGAAAGTTTTATTTAGCTCATAGTTTGTAGAAGTTTTAATCCTTAATTGGCTGGCTCCAAGGTGGCAGCAGTTCATGGTGAGTTAAAGGTAGCAAAAGCAGTAACGGACAACTCACAGCTGTTTCTATCCTTTCTAGCCATGTCCAGGCTACTTGCTCTAAGGTCAGGTAGCACTCACACCCTTACTCCTAGTGCCCTTGACCCTAGCATTGCACCGTGAATCAATCCCAGCATCATTCATTGAATCAATCCCAGTTTCATCTTTAACAGAATTATCATGGTTTTATTTCGATTCAGGTAAATTCAGCGAACTATGGAAACAGAAAAATGCTTTATTATTTCCCAATCATATCTTCATTCAGTGAAATTTGTTTTCTTAAAGGAGGGGTTTAATCTTTTGTTTGCTATGGCAACAGATCTTACTTGAAAGGCAGAAATAAACCGTGAAACCAAGTTTTTGATCTAAAGTTCCCCTCTTTCTTTCATCTTCATGAAATAACTGACAAGAATATAATAATTATGGTCCTAGAAATGTCATTCACCTTGACCTCAATTTTAATAATTTTTTTTTGTTCCTTAACCCAAAAGAGATGTGACTTATATGACCCTGAGGGGTTTATGAAGAATTTGTCACTAATTGAGTTAGAAGTTCACAAGGTACCATAGTTTCCTATCAGTACAATTGAGACCCTACTTCCTGATGTGTGTGCAGTGCAGTCTGGTAGTATCTTTTATTGCCTCCAGAACTGCATGTCCCGTGACTGCAAGAGTCAGGAATGTGTGCTGAGGTTTCACCCGATGGTATGAAGGTGAACTCTTGAGGCCAGAACTGGAGGAAAGTTCTTAATCATCCATTTCCTTGCTTTATGAAGGAGGCACATTGGCCTCTTAGCTTAGCCTGTTATACAGCTGACTAGGATCATTTTCTTTTCATAATATTTTTCTATAAAGTCATGATTACAAGCTCACATCATGGTAGTTATAAAAATTGTTAAAATATGCCCCTAACTTAGGCATTAGAACAACTCTTTTTTTTCTGATGGAATATAATTTAACAATCAGAACTTTTGTGTGTCATAAATTACAATTTAATAGGGTAACAATGATGCACTTCTACTTTGCCAATTTCTGTTCTGTTTGGGTGCTGTATGTATGCACTCTCATTTATAATTTAGAAAATCTTTTTAAAATAATATAATTAATTCCATTTTTTAATGCCAAGGGAGGTAATGCAGTAATATTTAGTGTGTGGACTTTAGAATTTTGTTTCCTTGCCTGCCATTTTTATGAGGCATGACACAAAAAAATCACTAGTGTTTATATTTTTAAAAATGTATCAGTAAAAGACATACTGACATTAATTCCTCTCAAATACTCACCTTTACTTTGAGCACACTTATGCTAGTGTTCTTGCCCCTTTCTAAAGCAGCTCTTGAAGTCCTTTCATGAGTGTTTTATGAAATGTGATTAAAAATATGGTGAATACTGTGGTTAACATCATGCAGTAGAAAGACAGGCTCATGCAGGCTTTCAGGGGCGCTGACTTCACCCGGTACCATGTCTTTTCTGGTGCCTTCCCAAATTCAAATTATCATGAAAGTAAACATGAATCTATTCAGGATATTGAAGCAGCCACAATACGTAACTGAAGACAAGAAAGGCTTCCAAAATTGCTTCAGAAAGTGGCAGGGATAATGGGATAAATGTGTTGGAAGAAGAGGGAATATTCTAAGGGTAATTAATGACAATGTGTCTTTTGCTATAATAACATTTTTAAAAATTTAAGCCTTCATGATATTTTGACCATAGCTTGTATCTATGTGACTTTATCTAAAATACTAATTACTCTGTACCTCAACTTCTTTATTTGTGAGATTTTTAATAATTATCTAAATAAAAAGTTTTTATAAGAATAAAATGAGTCAGTATATAAGCATAAGGTTAGGGTAGAATCTGGCCTGAAAAACTCTATAAAATTTATCTATTCCTACTAATAATGAGTACATTTCACAGAGATATGAACTTAGTACTTGATGGCAACATTTTTCAAAAATTCAAATTTACTGACTCCATATCTCCATTATTTCCTCATTATGATCTCACAAAATAATTTGTATTATCCTTTTAATTGTGTTTATTGTATATACCATAATGAAGGCAAAAAATATAAACTGATAAGTTAGTTTTTAGTATTACTCATTTATTAACCCAAAATAATGTATTACAAGATGATTATGTATGCATATATTTAATATAAATATGTACATAGTTATTTCATGTAAATATATAAGTACATAAACTTTCCATAGGTTGGAGTAATTAGACAATGATGCTCATAACATTTTCCTAACTTCACACAGGTTCCTACTTAAGGTATAAATCATATAATGTAGAGATGGAATTCAATCACAGTTACCTCATGTGCTCCACATCGCGATACACCAGTGGTGCATACTTTAACTAAATCACAAGCATATGAAAAATCTAAAAGATGAATTACTATAATTCTTGAACCCATTATAGTGATGGTTACTCTAGGTTTTGCATCTCAGTTCTTTCTCCTAAAACAATATATTTCTCCTCTAGAAGAGGCTGTGTATTCACATATTTCCTTAGCAAATCATAGGTTCAACTGCAGGGAGGAGCTACCTAGATAAAGCACTGACTGTCTATTCTTGGCTACCCTTTCAAGGCAGTGTAAATAGATAATGGTCATTGCTGACTCAGTGTTGGAGAAATGATGGCATGGCAAGGAAATGTGAGAGGAAAGCTTCGATTACAATAGGATTTCTTTCTCTAAGGGAGATGTGCTCCAGGGGCCCCTAGTGAATGGCTGAAACTACAGATAGTGCCAAATCCAACATGTAGTATGATTTTTCCTACACATATGTAGGAAAGTAAAGTTTAATTTACAGATTAGCTACAGAAAGAGATTAACAATGACAATAATAAAAAGAATGATTAATCCATTATACAGTAATAAAAGTGATATCAGTGCAGACTCACTCTCTCAAATATGTCACCACACTTTTTTTATCTTTTCACTTAAAAGAAGCATACTTTGGGATCTCTGAATTGCTAGCATCACTAATGCTGTGCTTTTGGGTCACTGTCAAGCAAAATAAAGTTTACTTGAATACAATCACTGCGATACAGCAGCTGTTGGCCTGGTAACTGAGATGGCTACTAAACGGTGAATAAGGGGCAGTGTACACAGCGTGATTATACTGGACAAAGGAATGGCTGATCCTGGGCAGCAGGGAAATCAATCATGCTACTCAGAACGATGTGTAATATAAAACTTATTATTTGTTTCTGGAACTTTCCATTTACTATTTTTGAGCTGTGGTTCACAATGGAGCACTGAAATCATGGAAAGTGCAACTTTGGATGGGGGGGAGACTACAGTAATAACAAAGATATTATCTTCTAAAATAATATATACAAAATCAGCTTAGAGAAATAAGGATTTGCTGGTAAAAATAAGATACATTTCATAGCAGTTTCAATCAAAACGGATGACATCCAAGAGCTCTACACACTGAAGTTTCCAGACCTGTTTCCAGGCAACATGGACATTATGCTATGTAAGCAGAATTTGATTTGATTTGATAAAGTATCCAATTCCTTGCCACAGTTTCTATGAACAAGTTTTTGGAACTATGCCTTCCATAGCTTGGCAACAAAATGCAATCTTCTCCAGCGCTGGTCAGCTTTCAGCTATGCAAAATGAGTCTGAGTGATACAGGGTGGAAATCAGCCTTTTGTAGAGTGAACCATAGGTGCTGAGGGGACTGGACTTTGAAAACTAGAAGTGACTTCAGGACAGCAGTTGTGTCTCTTGGACCTGCTGGAGTTCTCCTGGTGCTTTAGAATGGAAAAGCATTTAGACATTTGTATCTAAATTCAAGACAGTGCTCCAATCAAATCTTCATGGTCAGCTGCCAACCTAACTGTGGGTGCTGATCTTGGATAATGACATTCATTATGAAAGGCTGATGTTTCAGGCAGCTGCACAATTGCACTGTCAAATCTAATGCTCCTTCAAATATTTGATTTCTAGAACCCATTGGAGGGAATGTTTGAAACATGACTGAATAATCCTGCATTGGAATTTAACTCGTGAAGTTCCCATTTCTCTCATGATTGGTAATGACTCTCTTTCTGGACTGCAAGATGAGTCTTTGCTATTTTAGATATTGCTAAGGTTGAAAGAGAGAAATTTAAGGTGGTTTAGTTTGGAAAATGTTTATGTGGATAGATTGATACAGAATAGATGGGTAGAAATAAGTCAGACTTAGACACACAAGCCCAAATATCACATAGTTTCTCTTATGTGAGAAAGCCAAATTATAAACCAACTAAAGAGCAAAACAAAAAGCAGATAAAAGGAGACAGGCTGATAGGTCTTTTGCAAATGGGAAGAGGACCAAGAGATGGAGAGAGAGGGAAAGGGCGGAAGAGGAAAGGAGACATAAAAAGACATGCTATGTACATGTACCAAATTCCCATGATGAATTTAATCATTATGTGCTTCAAACAAGTAGTAATAAAAATAAAAAAACCAAGAAAGGATATTTAAAAAGAATGGGTCATATGAAGACTTGCAATACATTTCTCATATTTTTTTGCCAAGCTTTTAATATTTTACCAAGCATAAATGCATAAACAGTGGTCTTGTAATTCTATAAAATTAGATGTAGAAAACAAGTATAGCCTGCTACTCTGTGTGTCTATTTTCTTTCCCTAGGGACAATTACAGACACCTGATTTTAATGGAGCTAAAGAGGTAAGGTCATTATGCTACAGGCAGCTGAGTTAGGTAGAAATATTATAGGCAGTCAGATAGGGGTAGGCATTCAAAGGAGCCAGTTCAGAAGACCAGATACCTTGCAACTGTGGGGGAAAGACATCTCCTGCTTTGGGCCAGATCTCAAGACAAAAGATTAAACAAATACAACCCCATCTTGAGGATAAAAATCAGGGATTGATGTTTTAAATAGGTCTCTATCACCCTGAGGAAGCCAGGAGTCACCATCCCAAACCCCTACAGGAAGAATCACTGCTCTTTAAGCATGCCCACTTGCTACGTAACTTGCTTCCCAATTTGTCCCCGACTTAATCAATTTTACCTGAGCAATTAATCTTATTGGCTAACCATAATTCTGTCCCACCTTATGCGCACCTTGTGAGTTCCCATTTTGGACCTGCCTCACTTTGTGGTTTTGCTCTATAAAAGTCTCTAGAAAAGGCAATCTTTGGCAACCCACTCATGACCTCTTTTGTCTCTCTCTCAGGCAGAAGTTTTATTTCTTTTAATGAATATAATCTGCTCTTAACCTCCATTGTTCCTAAAATTCATTTGTTGATTTTACAGAACAAGAACTTGTACTAGACATATAATAGGCTAAGAGTGTCTTTCCCGTATATCAGTTATATAAAGTGACTTTCCCGTATATCAGTTATATAAAGTGTTGTTATTTACAGGTAAATAGAAATAAAAGATGATTCCTAGCAAATAAAATGACAAACAGCCCCTTGACAGAGTAGAATAAATAACATTTATTTGTCCAATTCACATTTGCTAGGGATTTAGGTTCAAGTAATTTACTATTGTAAATAATGCTTTAGTAAATACCTTTGTAATGTAACTGCACATTTATACACATCAGTGTTTAAGACAAATTTCAGGTAATGAAATGCTGAGGAAATTAGAATGAGATGAATATTTAAAAATTTATAGTGACAGCTGGGCATGGTGGTATATACCTAAAATCTCAACATCAGGAGGCTGAGGCAGGAGGATTGCCCATGAGATCAAGGCCAGCCTGGGCTACACAGTGAGTTCAAGGCCATTCTGAACTACATAGAGAGAACCTGTCTAACAAAACAAAACAAAACAACTATATATATATATATATATATAACATATAAATACATATATTACATATAGTAACAAGGTTTAGATCAATTTATGTTCTCATAGTGAATGAGTGTATTTGCAAATTTACCAACATGGAACATTACCATTTTTTAAAGTCTTTAACTGGCAAAGGTATCTTGGTGAAGGTAAAATGCATGTTGTTTTAATAAGATTTGTATTAGTGATTAAGCACCATGAAGCTTATATATCGCAAAGCTGAAATACTGTCTCTCAACAAAGGCAGCCCTTCCCACTACATGTTTCTCCTTTCTCACACCCTAGTGGACTCAAACTATTCTTGAG